>JANUWF010003002.1:0-26516 GCA_026120185.1 Voacanga thouarsii
ATAAGAGTATTTCTTTATTTATCTAAGTTGATCCTTTTAGAGATTGCATTTATATTTTATACCTCGTTCTAAAGACCCCTTGTCCTACGGGACGGGACGACATCCCCGCCCTTTTAGGGTACGTAGTCGTGGGGTGTTACACCAAGAGTGGCGGACATATGGGATTTTGACCAAGCTTGAAGAAATAGGAGAGAAAAAGAAAAGCAAGAAATATGCTGAAGTTGGGATTCAAACTCTAGTCTCAAGGAATCACACACTAAGCTTAAACCACTAGGCTACAATAACTCTTGTTCGAACATTTTTCGTCAAATTCTTTTCACCTTCAACCCACACATGTCACTCTCTTCCATTAAATTCTACTAGTCAAAATAAAAGCTCATCTTGCTCAATCAAACATCACTATAACTCAATAGATTAATTCACACATAAATAAGCACAAAGATCACATATACTCATATTAATGCATTAAATTAACATATGCTCAATCATAATGTCATGCAATGCCCCTTCTCCTATAGGGACTAAGGGTACCTATGGGTGGGATATTACACATTTCCATTCTATTTTCGTTTCTGTCCTGTGGCTCATCTTTATAAACCCCAAGATTTTCTCCAAGTGGGTCCATACCTTTCAAGTTCTCCAAAAACACAAATAATCTAATTCATTCTTCTAAATTTTTGGGTTAACATATTTTTCTCTTGCCTTTTTCTCCTCAATCTTCTCAAGGTCCTTCTATTTATGGGTCAAAATTGTCCAATTGCTCGTGCACTCTCCTATTCATATCTTCTTCAAGCAAAACACAAATATTACTCCCATGATAAAAAAAACAATTTTTAAAGGATCTAAATAGGATTGATTCAAAACCCAATATGTACTCAAAACAAAAAAGTTAACTATATATCATTTACCCAACAAATCAGTGAATAACATACCAAAGAATCGATTAATGAATGAATAAATAATTTTCCAAATTTGCACAAAAAACAAAACTTTCACAACAATAAGGAAATTCTCAATTACACTTACACAAGTAAATTCAATTCTAAAGAACATATACAAATAATTATCCACAAATAACATGTACAACTACCTAGGTATAAGTTAGTCAAATTCACACTAAATATGTACAATTACAAAACTAAATCAAACGAAACTCAAGCATTTTATTGCAATTCATTCCCGAAAACGATACTAAAAACTTGATGCGTGCTTTGTGTATATATTATTGTACATAGGAATTAGTCTCAACAATTCACACAAATTAATCAAATTTAAATATAAAGTACCAAAATCAATTACACACAACACATATTTGGGCAAGTATATTAATGTGTTAGATTTGGGTTATAAAAATCATTTGAATCCATTCCTAACCAAGTTTAATTAAAACATTAATCCCTAAATCACACATATGAGCAAGTGCACTCATCATTAAGCATAGTATAGAGAATTAACGAGTATCGGTCCTCAAGGACAGGTACATACTAGTCGCTTCTTATTCACTATTTAACTCACCAAATAGAGTGATAAAGAATAAAGATAAAGATAGAGATAAAGATAAAGATAAAATATATTTACAACACTTAGAGAGAAAAACATGTAATTAAATAGTTATTATTGTAAACATGATATGGTGTAATTAGCACATATCACACCCAATCATTGTCTTGGCATCATGAAGGAATAAAGATAGAATTCACTTATTTCCCATTCCATGGAATCACTATCTCCTGATTAAATCAACAGATTTCTCAATCAAATGAACATACAACCAAAATGATGCATTAAACTCATTCCTCATAAATATCCCTATACTCTAAGCAATATAACATAAAATTAACCAATGGCCCTATGCTCTAGGCAAAATCAACTAACCTTTGATTACCTAAGTTCAATTCTTAACATTTTTTCCCAATTCAGTTAAGATAACAATTATAGAATTAATTAAACTGAACTCAACCCTAACTTCGTTTCCCAATTCCATTAGAAAGGAAATTTAACTTCATCAACACACCAAAGAAAAATAAGTAATCAAATACCAAGAACAACAATTAATTGATCAAAGACTAAATAAATTACAATATATCTGAAAATAACATCCATATACAACTTTAACATTGATTTCATCTTTGTTCAAGAAGAAAAAACAAAGGTCTCAGAAAGAACTCATAGACAAGCCCTCTTCTTCCTCCTTTGAAGACTTCCTTGAAACAATACTCCTTGAGTGATGAATTCTTCTTCTGATGAGTAACTTCAGCTTTGATCCTTGAATTCACATGTTAATCTTCACTTCTTCTTGTTTATATAGGCCTTTTAGTTGCCAAAAAAATGTTCCCTAGAAGTTCTAGGTTGAGTACAGGTTGAAAACAATTAAACCTTTTAGGAAGTTCCCGATTTTGCTTGAAAAAGGAGTCTAAACCGCCTTGAATAAACTAGGGTTAGAGCCTAGTTACTTCGTTTGGGCCAGTACCGGTCCAACTCTGAATTTTCACCATTTACTCTGTTCTTGCTATGTTTTTCTAGATTAAATGGGACTGGGTCAGTAATATTGAGCAGGCATCGGTTCAACACTGGAAATCCACAATTTCACTCCAAATCCTTTAATTCTTGTACAAAATTACCAAAAATACTTTTCACAAGTAAAATATTAAATAGGAAGGAAAATAACTAGTTATTGAATCAAAAGTATCACAAAATAACCTTAAATAACTAGGAAAATATAGACAAATCTAGGTCCTATCATATTCCCCCACACTTAAGCTTTGTTTGTCCTCAAGCAAATAGCCTATGAACAAGACAAAATGATTTATCAAACTTATCCACAGCAAATTCATCCACAATAAAGTTATAAACTTTTTCCAACCTTAAACATAAACTTGTCATTCATTCAACCATTTCAAAAACCTTGCAAACTCATATATTAAACTAAATAATCTCAAAGTCATTAAAGTTAAGATAAACAAGCTCATACTCAGTATAAGAAGATTATTCTACCTTTTAAGCAAAAACATAAATAACACAAATCATACACGGAAAGTCATTTAACCACTTACAGTATTATGACATCAAATTTGCACAACCTCGAGTAGTAAAATAAGGAAACACTCCACTCTTTTTATCAATAACTTAGGGAATTAATAACCTCAAGTGAATGGATTTCTTTTCACATACCGTATTGTCCACCTTTATAGTCATAATTTTTTTAGCAATTTTCTTTTCTTTTCTTTACTTTTTTTTGCCTTTGGGATAGTCTTAAAAGAGTGCATCGAACAATACCTGCTACTTCTCTCCATATTAACCCCCTTTTCAGAAAAAAGGTCCTTTTTTTTTTCAAACATAAAAAATATTTTGTTTCTTTTACTCATATTTTTTCAACTCATATATTTTCTTTCCACTCGTTTTTCTATTTTTGTTTCCTCACATTCTTTATTCACAACTCAAAGCCAAACAAATTAGAAATCCAAAACACAATAATTAATCAACACATTTTTCCGTATTTCATCATATTATCCATATTCAAACTTTAGGAATAAAACAAAAATCAAATACTGAATATAATCAAGGTTAACTTAAATTCTCAATACTTAGCATAATCTAACTTAATACACAAGTTTACCTTTAATAAAAAAATCCAACCATAATGAATGACAAATTCATATCTAAAGTTGAAACGAAAATCACAACTTCTTCATAGACAAATTCAAAAAATAAAAAATTAAATTTAGCCCAAAAATTTAAATTTCAAGAAGATCAAGAAGCAGATCAAGAAGAAAGCATTAAATCCTTCCCCCATACTTAAATTAGATATTATCCTCAATGGCCTAAAATATCACAACAAAGCATATCCAAGGGACTAATAAAGATAAAGGAGAAAGAAGACAAGACAAAGATATACTTTCCATATCCATGCATTGCTAGAACAAAGTTGAAGTGCACCAAAGAGCATGTTACTTGATAATAATGAAGCATGCCTACGCACAAGAAACACAACAAAAAGCATAAAACTAGAATAAAAGCAAAAATAAAGTAAACAACTAAAAGACAACTAACATATAAGAAAAGTCATTAAAATTCAAAGAGAAAAATAAATAAAAGAAAAACTAAAAGAAGTCAGAGAAGTTGAAGGTCAATCATGAGCATCATGGAGTATCATCGTCATCCTCATCATCCTCAATAGCCTCATCACCTCCTAGGGCTCGAATAGTAGAAGCACTTCCCACCGGTCCGAAGAACTATTGCATCCATGTGGTTAACCACTGTTCCTGAGCATCCTGCCACCTATGCATGTCAGCTAAAGAGTCTCAAAGTTGGAGGAGAATAGTCGTCTGACTCTCTATGTCGAGTCTAGGCTGCTCCATCTGAGTGTGCATCTCAGCGTCAAACACAGTACTAGGATGTGACCTCGAACTACTAGCATGTGCTCGAGGTTGTGGGGGCTACTCATCATCAGATGGTATCTCTTCTATCTCGAGGTGTTGGACCTCGAACAGTCTCATCCATGGTCTCTCTCTTTTATGGTTCCAAGATCATGCAATTTTGAATCCATTCCCATCCAAGTTTAATTAAAACATTAATCTCCAA
Organism: Voacanga thouarsii; assembly: GCA_026120185.1. Taxonomy (NCBI): domain Eukaryota; kingdom Viridiplantae; phylum Streptophyta; class Magnoliopsida; order Gentianales; family Apocynaceae; genus Voacanga; species Voacanga thouarsii. Next base: position 4,582 of record JANUWF010003002.1, read on the forward strand.
ATCACATATATAAGCAAGTGCACTAATCATTAAACATAGTATAGAGAAGTAAAGAGTATCGATCCTTAATGAACAAGTACACACTAGTCACTTCTTATTCACTGTTTAACCCATCAAATAGAGTGATAAAGAATAAAAATAAAAGTAAAGATAAAGATAAAATATATACACAACTCTTAGAGAGAAAAAACATGTAATTAAATAGTTATTCTTAAAAACATGATATGAACTAATTAGCACTTATCACACTCAATCATTGTCTTGGCATCATGAAGGAATAAAGATAGAATCCACTTCCTTCCCAAGCTATAGAGTCACTATCTCCTGATTAAATCAATAGAGTTTCCAATCAAACCAACATAACAAAAAAGATGCATGAAATTTATTCCTTATAAATATTCCTATACTCTAGGCAATATAACATGAAATTAGCTAATGACGCTATACTTTAGATGAAATCAACTAACCTTTGATTACTTAAGTTCAATTCTTAACCTTCTTTCACAATCTGGTTAAGATAAAAATTATAGAACTCATCAAATTGAACTCAATCCTAATTTGTTTCCCAAGTCTATTAGAAATGAAATTCAACTTCATCAACCCATCAAAGAAAAATAAGTAATTAAATACCAAGAACAACAATTAATTGATCAAAGACTAAATAAATTATAATATCATGAATCCGAAAATAACATCCATATACAATTAAAACATTGATTTCATCATTGTTCAAGAAAAAAATAAAGGTCTTAAAAGGATCCCATAGACAAGCCCTCTTCTTCCTCTTTTGAAGACTTCCTTGAAACAATGCTCCTTAAGTAATGAATTCTTCTTCTAATGAGTAATTTCAGCTTTAATCCTTGAATTCACATGTTAATCTTCACTTCTTCTTGTTTATATAGGCATTTTGGTTTCCAAAAAATGTTCCCTAGAAGTTATGGGCCTAGTATAGGTTGAAAACAATTAAACCTCTTAGGAAATTCCCAATTTTATTTGAAAAAGGAGTTTAATCCTCCTTGAACAGACTAGGGCCAACGTCTGACATTTTGTCTGGGCCGGAGCTGATCTAACTCTAGATTTTCATCGGTTTACTCTGTTCTTCCTCTATTTTTCCATATTAAAGCTGAGATCGGGTCAACACTGGAAATCCACAATTTTGATCGAATCTTTCAATTCCTATACAAAATTACCAAAAACACTTTTCATGAGCAAAATATCAAATGGGAAGGGAAATGACTAGTTATTGAATCAAAAGTATCACAAAACAACATCAAATAACTAAAAAAATATAGACAAATCTAGGCCCTATCATATGCCTATTGTGTAGCATAGTGTTATAATTGGCAAGTATTATATCTCTCGGGTAATATGGCAAATACTTCTAGTATGCTCTTGTTTTATTGTTTGGTAAATTATTCCATTGGGATGGTGACAAATAAGAAGGAGAACCAACCTACCTAAGTCCACCTAAGAATTCTCCTTAGATCACTAAGCATCCTAAAGAAAAGAAGAATAAGTCATGCAATTCAAAAGGCATTCCGTATTATTAAGCTAAACCCCAATCAACTAAAATAGACACATTGACACTCTATATTGGTACTAATTGGGTAACCTAAATCAAGATCCCGCTCTCTCTCAAGTAATGAATCTCCTGCCCTTCAACCTCATTAGCGAGTATCTCTTCCTCACTAACATAGTTTAAGGGACAATAAAACTAATTACCTATTCCTCATTTGGGAAAAATGGTGTCCCTATCTCTAGGCAACCCCATGTCCCTTTAATCACCTAGTTCTATGTCCTTGATCTCTCTCCCTAGTTAATTAAAGGCAAACCCATACGATAAATCAATTAATCGAACCTCTCAACTTTAACTTCATCTCTTGAAATCATTAAAGTTAAGAAAAACCCAACAATCAACAACCCAACACAAATCAAATGATTAAATACCAAAAATAATTCAATAAATCATAATAGAGGTCAAGATCTGACAAATATAAAGGTTTAACTTTTTAATTACAAAATGAATCATGAATGCTCAACAAAAATAAGAAAAGAAACATAAGAGAGAAGAAAATATACTCTTAGACAAGTGATACTTTCTTTTTCTTGATCTCCCCCTTGAAGATTCTTTCTCCCTTACAAAAATGACTTGGATTCCTCCTTGGAGCTCTAGGGTTTGGAAGCTGCTCTTCTTCCTCTTGGTTCTCTTTTGACAAGATAGTAATAGGATCTACTTATAGTGGCATTTGAAAACCCTTGAAATCTGCTTTGTATTGACTTGTCTCTATACTAATTGGCACCTGTTGTAAAGGTAGACTGGCTTCGGTTGGCATTCTGTTCCGAACTGGTGCCTGATTAGCTTTGTACCCAATATTGGGTTGATACTCCTCTACTCCGTTTTCACCTTATTTATTCAATCATCTTTTATTTATGCCTTTTGCATAGAACAAGGCACTACAAGAAATCTGCCAACCACGGACAAATCTGTCGCTAAACTGGAATTTGTCACGGATTTACGACGGATTTGGTCCATGGAAAATACCTTCGTTGCTAAGCATTTTTTGCGAGCGAACAATAATGGATTGTTCAAGTGGGTAGCACCTTTTAGGGAGAAATATTACAAGGGAACCATGGCAAATGTGGCAAATCTGTGCGCAACCTTCCTCATGCACCAGCCACACCGGATCACAAACTATTCGGGGTGCAGCCATCTCCATGGACCAGCCACATCGGATCGCAGCCCCTAAATTGTTTAAGAATTTCACAACGTAAGACTCGAACTCATGACCTCCAAAATGTGGAGGTTGTGTTTAGCCACTGAGCTACGGCAATTGTTGATGCTATCCTTTTTTTATTATTATTATTTAAACTATTCTGAACAATCTTTGTGTACTTTTTTTAAAAATAAAAGTATTATAACAAAATATAATAATCATATTAAATTTAATATAAACCCATATTATTCAATATAAAAAAATATTTTGTATATTTATATAATTTTAAAATTTTTTACACTGCCAATTATATTATCTTTTTTATTAAATGATTTATACATCATATATATATATATATATATATATATATACACACACACATACATACATACATACATAAATTCATACACAATATAACCCACAATATACATATATAAATTCATACATACATAACCCACAATATACATACATAAATGCATACACAATACACACACACACATATTCATATATATATATATCTATATATATATATATGGATATATACAATATATATATTCTTATATTATATATATATATATACACACACACACACATATATATATACATATATGTATATATACACACACACATATTCATATATATAAATTTAAAGGTTATCGAATATACTTTAGCACGTAATCCCATAAAATATCTACAAAAATATCTAAAATCTAAGGCATTTACAAAGATATGTGCCTTTGAAAGTGAAACAATCATTTTTTGAAAGTAAATTTAGTGTTTCTTTTGAATACACTTATTTTAATTTTTTAATAAAACAAAATTAATAAATGTAGAATTTTTAATCAAAGTATTTGATGTAGTTCGAATTTGGGTATAAAAATCATATAAAAATAAGCACATTCCCAATCAAGTTTAAATTAAAACGTTAACCACAAATTACACATATGAACAAGCGTACTCATCATTAAGCATAGCATAGGGTTTAAAACGAGTGTCGATCCTCAAAGAACAAGTATGCATTAATCACTTTTTTTTTCATTGTTTAATCGACTCCATAATGTGAAAAAGAATAAAAAGGAAAATAAAATAAAATAAAAGAATAGATACATGTCAAGGATGGAGAATTATGTAACTCAAACCATTATTTTGACAAACATGACCTTAAAGTACCTAATCATTATCATAACTAATCATTCTCTTAGCATCATGAAGGATTAAAATAGATTCACTTCTTTTTCAATCCATAAAATCACTATCTTTTAGCCAAATTAACATCACATATTACTGTCTCAACTAATTCACCCAAAAGATGCATTAAACACAATCCTTGATCAAATCTCCATATCCTAGCTAATTTAAAATATGAAATTAACTAATGAATCCATATTCTGGCAAACATCAATGAACCTTTAATTACCTAGTTCTTAGCAATTTACCCCTTTTTTCAAGCAAGTCAAGAGACAACAAATATGAAATTAATGAATTGAAACCACCATCAACCCCTTTTCCAAACAAGTCAATAGAAGAAACAACAAATTAATCTCGTAATCAGCATAAGTAATTAAATACCAAGAATAACAATCAATTAATCAAAAGATCAAAGTAACTCTAAAAATCATGAATACCTAAAACAATGTCAAATTATAATAAAATAATTAATACATCATTGTTCAAGAAAAGAAAATAAAGTTAAAAGAAAGCACTTATAGACAAGCCTCCTTCTTCTTCCTTCGTAGACTCTCTTGTATAATCCTCCTTGATTTGTTTTCTCTCGAGAAAATATTGGTGATGCACTCTAAAATATATCTAAGTCTCTACATTGTGCACCTCCTTTTTCTAAGGTAATTGACCTTTATTTATAGGCTCACAAAGTTCCTAAAAGAATCCTAAGTAAAGAAGAAGTAATGTCTAAAAAATCCACAAAAAAAAAAGGATTAGAAATTTTCCTAATTAAAACAAAAATAAATAAGAACAAAAGTCCGCCGCCTTAAAATTGGAAAACAATTTGGGAATTTGATTGAGCATTGGAACTCTTCTTTGTCACTTTGTACTGAAGCACTTCTTGTTTTGAATTGAAATTGCCCAAGCCGTTTTCTTCAATTGAGCCACCCGAAATCTTTGTTTTTGTCTTGCATCGGCTCAATTTAGCCACCGCCTAAAATTGCACTTTCTTCTTGCATCGACTCAATTGAATCGCAACCCAAATACAATTAAATGCTGCCTACTTGCCGTTGCCTTTTTATTAGGGGTGGCAATCGTGTCGTGTTCGGGTTGGTGGGTCGTGTCAACTTGAGATAATTACACTTGACAGGCCAACCCGAACACGACCCGATTAATAAACGTGTCGTGTCGTGTCAATCCATTTATTTTCGTGTCGTGTTCGTGTTATAAAACGGGTTGACACGACACGACACAATTAGATACAAAAATTAAATAGATAATTACTAAATTCGTCAACCCGAATACCTACTAAACCCGCCAATTTGTGCACCATTACACAAAAAATTTGAAAAAATCAAATCAAATTATATAAAATTAAAAACTAATAAAATAGTTCGTAAAGTCATAAATAACCAATAAAATAACAAACCAACCTACTAAATATTTAGAGATCTTAATAAATTCCTAAGATTTAATCTTAAAAATCTAAACAAATGTAATTTTGCAATAAAATTGGATTATTCAAAAAATTATTTTCTCTAGATATTTAGAACAACAATTTTGTCGTAGCATGCCAGAAATTTTAAAGAGCAAATGGAGAGCAAAAAACGAGCATGAAAGGAAGGCTTGTCCTTGTAGGGTGTAATTCAAATTGTCTTTGTCCCAATGTCAGAAATAGCATAGTATACGAACTGGTAAATCGATGCTGAGTGAACCTTACCCTCTGGTAAATGCACCACACGAGCTGTAGGCATATTACATACGTTATTTCCTAAAGGTCTAACATTCCCCTTTAGACTTGCGTAAGGTCGTTGCTTACCAACTCGTACTAATATTATTATTATAGACACTAAATAATAATTAATTAAGAATGATTCATTTACTATATATCAAGCAAATAACCACATTAACATCATTTATTTTCTTTAAGATGTCTCATATAATTAAACAAAATAGACACACAAACAATTTAATTAATTCATATAATAAAATTTAATTCAATTAATTCATGTAAAAAATTAAATTATCTAATTTTCTATAGTAAAATTTGTAGGGTATTACAAAAAGTATTAAATATAAATATTAAAAAAAGTTAAACGGGTTCGCGGGTTGAAACGGGTTAAAACAGGTTGAACCCGTTTATGACCTGTACACGTTTAAAGTTAAACGGGTCGACCTGTTTCGACCCGAACCCGCGAAACCCCAACCCTAACCCGTTATAACCGTGTCGTGTTCGTGTCGTATTGGCGTGTCGTGTTCAATATTGCCGCCCCTACTTTTTATATTGTTGCGCAGGCTTAATTAAGCCGTACAGGAGCCAAGCCACCCGAAAATGAATTTCTCCTCTTGTCCAGCAGCTTTTGTTGACTTTTCCTTTGTCCAGGACCCACCTATATTTGTTTGCTTCCTTTTTCCTTCTTTTGTTCTTCTTTTCCGTGTTGTCCATGTTTGAGCCAAGAAGCTTAACCGAGTTGTGACTTTTGTTTCCTTTTCCTTTCCAAGCTTCAATTGCAATTGTTTTGTTTCATTCAATTTCTTTGCACTCCTCTGCTATGCCAGTGTAAGACCAATGCTGGCTCTACTTTCTTGGCCTAGTGCTAGGTCTGTGCTTGAAAATTACATAATTAGCTCTAAATTTCACCTATTTTTGTATAAACTTACACAAAAGTATTTTTATAAGGGAAATATCAAATATGAAGGAATATGACTAGATTTGTATTAAAAGTGTCTCAATTTAGCTTCGAATAATTAGGAAAATAACGATGATTCTAACTCCTATCAGTATTCTAATTTTTTTAATAAAATAAAAAATATTAAAATATTACATTCTATACTAAAAATTTTAAAATATTAAAAAATTTTAAATTTTTTATTTTAATACACACATATATTTCGACACACAAAAATACTACCTTCTATTTTAAATTTGTATCAATTCTTTTTGAAGAATAAATAAGTTAGAGATAAAAAAACAAAATATTTATAAAGCATTTGACCATTTTAATCAAAGTGTATGGAATAAAAATAAAAATAATAAAAATTAGAATTAAAAAGGAAAAAATAAATCCGTGGCAAATCCCTCGCAATTTGCTAGGGATTTGCCACGAACTAACACAATCCGTGAAAAATTCGTAAAAAAATTACCACGGATTTGCTACGTAAAATAATTAATGAAATTAAACTGGTATTACGTGATAGATTGTCATGGAACATATAATAAAAATTTCGTATTCTTTTAATCACTATTTTACCTAACATATTTTTTGTATATTATAAATGATAATAAGTTAATTGCATTGATATTTCCAATGACTTTTGTTGTCAAAATAAATATATATATATATATATATATATATATCTCATAACTTTAATTTTTTTTATTTTAATACACACATATATTTTGACACACAAAAATATTACATTCTATTTTAAATTCATATCAATTCTTTTTCAAGAATAAATAGGGTAGAGATAAAAATAAACAAAATGTTTATAAAATACTTGACCATTTTAATCAAAATGTATGGAATAAACATAAATATAATAAAATTTAGAATAAAAAAAGGAAAAATAAATCCATGGCAAATCCCTTGCAATTTACTAGGGATTTGCTACGGACTAACACAATCCGCGACAGATTGGCATGGATTAGTTACGGAACACATAATAATATTTTCTTATTCTTTTTATCACTATTTCACCTAACATATTTTTTGTATATTCTAAATGGTAATATAGTTAATTGCACTAATATTTTCAATGTCTTTTGTTGTCAAAATAAATATATATATATATATATATACATGATCTTTAAAATTTTTATTTTAATACACACATGTATTTCGACACACAAAAATATTACATTCTATTTTAAATTCATATCAATTATTTTTCAAGAATAAATAAGTTAGAGATAAAAAAGCAAAATGTTTATAAAACATTTGACAATTTTAATCAAAATGTATAGAATAAAAATAAATATAATAAAAATAAGAATAAAAAAGAAAAAAATAAATCCGTAGCAAATCCCTCGCAATTTGCTAGGGATTTGCCACGGACTAACACAATCCGTGGCAGATTTGTCACATAACACATAATTAAATTTTCTTATTCTTTTTATCACTATTTTATCTAACATATTTTTTTGTATATTATAAACAATAATATAATTAATTGCACTGATATTTCCAATGGCTTTTGTTGTCAAAATAAAAAAAATTATATCAAATCCTTAAAATTTTTTTATTTTAATACACACATATATTTTCGAAACACAAAAAATATTACATTCTATTTTAAATTTGTATCAATTCATTTTCAAGAATAAATAAGTTAGAGATAAAAAAATAAAATGTTTACAAAACATTTGACCATTTTAATCAAAATCTATGGAATAAAAATAAAAATTAAAAAAATTAGAATAAAAAGAAAAAAAATAAAATCGTGGCAAATCCCTCGCAATTTGTTAAGGATTTGCCACGGACTAACACAATCCGTGATAGATTTGCCACGAAACACATAATAAATTTTCTTATTCTTTTTATTACTATTTTACCTAACATATTTTTTGTATATTCGAAATGGTAATATAGTTAATTGTACTGATATTTTCAATGGCTTTTGTTGTAAAAAAAAAAAGAAAAATTATGTCATATCTTTAAAATTTTTTATTTTAATACACACATATATTTCGACACACAAAAATATTACATTCTATTTTAAATTCGTATCAATTCTTTTTCAAGAATAAATAAGTTAGAGATAAAAAAGCAAAATGTTTATAAAATATTTGACCATTTTAATCAAAATGTATGGAATAAAAATAAATATAATAAAAATTAGAATAAATTTTTTTAATTCTTTTTTTCACTATTTTACCTAACATATTTTTTGAATATTTTAAATGGTAATGTAGTTAATTGCATTGATATTTCCAAAGGCTTTTGTTGTCTAAATAAAAATAGAAAGATAGTAGGAAATGAAAATTTTTAATTACAAATAGGAAAGAAAAGTGTTCAAATCAACTAAAGGTAAGATCAGGAATTTTAAGGTATGCAACAAATATTAATAGAAATTAGTATAATAAAAAATAGAATAAAAAAATTAAATCTATGGTAAATCCCTAACAGATTGACACGGATTCACCACGAAATTATGTATTTCCTAACTAGTTTCGTGGCAATCTACCACCGATTTGTCACGGAGATTTGTATCAATATTTGACCATTTTGCCATGGACATTTTCCATCACAAATCGGTGGCTAATTTTTTTCCCTAATCTTCTTTTGCTATGGATCTACGAGGGAACATCTTTGCATCACTAGTTACTATAATATCCATGGCAAGTTCATGACAAATAGTTACGGATTTACTGCAGTTATATTGTCATGGTAATTTGCTATGTCTTGTCTTTTTCGTGGCAAATCCGTGGCAGATTGCCACGAAATTTTTTCCGTAACAAATTTTCGTGGCAGATTAATAATTTTCTTATAGTAAGGTAAAAACAAAGGAAATGAATTGTCATCTGATCATAAATTTAGCATAAATCACTACAAAATAATTAATAAATATAGACATAATGAGCACTTATCACTAAGGCAAAGACAACTAATTTGAGGTGCATCTCTTTTGTGGCGATGCAAGTGAAGCCCATTATAAGATCATATTTGATGAAGTCATGTTTGAAGAATAAAAAGTTGATTTGATAAAGTTTGGTCATTTTGGGCTTCGCAAAGTTCTTCTATATGCTAGTTTGTTGAGTATAGTTGATTATATTTAGTACTACAATGATACTTTAATGAGAGAGTTCTATTCAAATATAAAGACCACAATTACAAATAACAAGGGTCTATTCTATAAATCTGTATTTGTGCGAAGAGCACTTGTTAACTTTAGCCCAGAATCCATTTCAGATATTTTTGATATTTCATATCATGAAGACATTGATGGCTTGGGTGAAGAGGTAGATGTGGGAGACTTGTGCAAAACTCTAACAAATGGGAAAGTGGTGGCTTAGTCAGCTGAGGACTATTTGAAATCCTCTTAGCTGGCTGGCTTTGTTTTCTCTATATAAAATCTTATGTTATAATTGGATTCCAACTAACAATGTTTCCATTTATTATAATGTATGCCCAAAATAAATTATGTATTTCTATATTTTAGAAAGTAATAAAATGTTTAATTTATTAATAATTGCTTATTTACATATAATAATTGCACATAAATGTCTAAATATGACAAATTAATGACCTATGTGTTAGGTCATTCTTCACAGTATGGTATAGGTCAACAATATTTGGCATACAATAAAGCATTGTTCTTGGTCTTTTGATGAAGTTGGGGCATTTCATCAAGGAAAGATCATTATGCTTTGGTTTCTAAATGAGGAATAATTTATCTTTAACCAGTGAGTAATTCTCTTAGGCTATTAGCATAAACGTAGATGAGGTCCCTAAGACTTGAGTATAAGTTGATACTTTGGTGAAGTTGGATTTATACACTTTAATGTATAATGGGTGAGGTTTTAATGTAAGGCTAATAGCTTTGTACATTAAGTGTATAACTCTAGTTAATTAAGACAAATTCATACAATAGAGTTTTTATACTTTATTTAGTGGAGATTAATTACCTCCTTATGATTATCCAAGATAATCTAAATAATATAGTGCCCTAGGAATGTGACTTAATATTATGCTTTTGGGTAACTCTCTGAGATAAATGGGTTCATACTGAAAGTCATGGATTATCATACTAGATATCAAATGATAGTAGATGTTATTGAGAAATGTGTCAATACATATTTCCAATTTCGATGATGAGTATTGTATAGAGGGGTATTTTTCATTATTACACCTATAGGTCGAAAATACTACACTTGCAATATTATTCTAGGGGTCAATATACCCATATGGTGATAAATAGAATATTTAAAATGATAAAATATAACTAATTTATTAGTAAGGGTATTTTAGTAGCCAAGAATAATATATCTTTTGACTACCAGAATAGCTTAAATAACCTTAGTAATTTATTTACTATGTGCGCTAGGTGGATGAAATTAATATTGGAAGAATTATTCTAAGTGTCTAATAATTATGTATTTGGGTTAGAATAATATTTTGGGCTAATTTAATTATATTATATTATTAATTAATTATCTTAGATAATTTTATATTGAGAGAATCAATTTATTAATAAAGGAGCAATTTAAATCAACATTAGGCTGATTGGATAAAAGCCTGGCCTGCCGGGATTTGTTAGGTTGGTTAAAGGGTTTTTGGGAACCAACTGCCCAAATATAATAGGAAAATAAGAGAGGTGGCGATGTTTTTAAGAGAATAAGTAGAATATGTAGCTGTACATGCTACAATGGCTTCATATTATGAAACAGTTTTTTAGGAAGCCCTAATAACATCCGCTATTCTATTTGTCTTCTGGATCCCTTGTATTAGCTCTCTCCTGTTCTTCCAAAAACTTCATCCTAATTATTCTCACGGATAATAAGCCCACAAATGGTTTAAAGAATACTCTGAAAGCTTGAAAGTTAGCAATCTCGTTGTGTGTTTTAATTTTTCGCGATCCTTCACTATTACTTTAGAGGATGAGGCAACGTTGTTGTACAAGATAAGAGGAGGATTAAATGTTAACTTAGGAGATTTAATATTTCAACAAGTTGTTTGGGAAGCTAAAATCTCCTTTGCCAACACACTACTGCTTCCCTATCCGTGTTTGTTGATTGAATATTTTTGCGCCTGTCCTAGCCATATCCAATTTCAACATGACAAAATTATCAGAGATTTGAGAGCTCTTCGGCCCCTTCTAAAAAAGACTTCAGTGCCTGGTTCTACTGCTCAATTGAAAACTCCAACAAGGAAGTCAATGCAACTTGTAGGGTAATCATTTGCACAGAATTTGTCTGCAAAGCCTACTACAGTTCCATCCATTCCAAAGCCAGTGACACCCTTTCCTCCTTACTTTACATCTGATGTAGTTATGTAGCAACTAACTGCCTGCACTTAGAAGCTTACTCTATTGGCCTTCTCTATTGATTGGCTCGCTATTAAGCTTAACACTATTTTGAAGAAGCTTCGGCAAGTGCATGCCGACCAGATGACTTTGTACAAAGTCATGACTCGCACCCAGGGGGTGCCTAATAGTTTTTGGCATCTATTTGCTACAAAGAGAGAGAGAGAGAGAGAGAGAGAGAGAGAGAGAGAGAGACATGAGATATGGCAAATGCTAATGATTTGATTGTGGTTTAGTTTGTTTTGCTGATTCTAAACAATCTGCTTCTGAACAATGAACAATCTTTTATTTCTCTTGATGAATAATTTGACATTTTTGTAATAGTAATTAGAGATACTTGGTACTGCTATTGTTGCTGACGATATTCCTAATACTATATCTGCCACGCATTGTTGCTTGTTCTTGTTATTCCTAATTGTGTACTCGGTTGGGGAGTTGCGTTGCAAGCTAAGTTGAAACTTGTATCACACGAAAGATTGTGCAATATATGATTTTGCATCAAACAATGCTAAAGGGGGGAGATTATTAGGATTAATATTGTTAAAGTTGTCAAAGTTATTGATTGTCAAGTATTTTTAACAGAGTTCTTTGACAAACTAAATACAGTTCTGTAGTCGGTTTAGGAAACTGCAATATTGATAAATTTTGATGCAAGAATAATTTGATGCATATTAGGAAATTAAAGACTAGAAGATTTTTAGCGAGTCTGGGGAATATTGTGGAAAAGAATCTATTGAAGATCTTACACGGAGAAAGATGAATTCGAGTAAAAGCAGGACTACAATGATTTTAGAAACGTGAGAAAGGAAAAATGATTTGGTAGTCTCCTAATTCAATATGAATACAATACCTCTATCATAAGTTTTAAAGCTGACTCTAAAGCAAGAAGAAGTATACGAATTCTAGAGAGCATTCTTTAGAGAGTTGAGTAAAAGATAGAATGAGAAAATTCATGTTCATACGTTGAAAGGTTTTGATGCATATGCCGTTGTTGAAGTTTTCTATGACCCATTGCTAACGTGTATATCAATGATTCAAGTTTGTGTACTTATACACTGCGTATCTTTTTCATAGAAATTGAATCAAATTTCTTCTTCTGTGAAACTACCTTTCAAGTGGAAAAGTTTAGAGAGTCAAATGAAGACCTGTCGAGTTGCTGTAACATTAATTGATGGAAGATCAATCATGATGGTTGAATTCAACAACAGTCTTCTGTGATTTTGGCAGAAAGACCACTGTATTTTGTTCTATTAACGTCCATTAGGGATAACTTAGTGATTTTAGATAAATGTTATCCTTATAACTTTTATTAAAATTTAGTAGATCTTTTTACTAGTCATGGACCTGCAAACGTAAACTTGTTAATAGACGAATTGCATTATCAATTTACTGTTTTTGTTAAACTTTTTGTTTTTCAATTTGTCAAACTAACATTACTATAATAGAAAAGTTTAATAAAACTAGGAAGTTGACAAACCAAACCTCATAAGATTAAAAAAAAATTCAATGGCTAAGTGTTTTTCTGGTGAAAGAGTACAATGAAGGAGTTAAAATTTGTAAGACTAGTTCGGCTATCTATCATCTCATGAAAGATAATAATTCAATTGTTTTTTTTATAAAGCTAATCATTCAGCTATGGAATAAGTTAAGAAGATCTTCGATCTCTATTGTCGTCTAGTTAGTTCATTAATTTGAATATCTTGGTTTTATATTTTTGCAAGAATGTCAAAGTTGATATCAAGAATAAATTTTGTACTATGCTAAATACTGGAAAATGTTTTCGCATTTTCAAAAATTTGGTAGTCCTTTTTTGCAAAAAGCCATGCTAAAGGTTGCTGCTTTCAAAGACATCATGGAAAGATTGAAAAACATAGTAGATGAAAATTCTTTGAAATGAGGACTAGGAAGAAGAGCAAGGAGGACTAGGATCCTGAAAACTCAGAGACAGAAACATTGCTTTAGTGTCAAAACTTAGCTGGAAAATTCTCAGTCTGTCGAATACATTATGTTGGACTTGGAAAAATTCCCACTTTAACTCATCTTAGATTTGGAGTAGCATATGCGAGTGTGAAAATTTTGTTAAATAAAAGACTTCGCTTTCAGATTGGTTCTGATCCCGTTATTCAAACGTAGGATGATTCTTTGATTCATAACATCCCTAACTTTCAAACTGCATTTTTTGTATCAGATTTGATGGAACGAGTCTTAAAACATTATTTTAATCAACAATTTATAATATAGATTATTTTTGTAATAATATTGTTATCTCAATTTCACATGAAGTTAGGATGAGAAGTATTAATGTTATATAAGAATGAGATTTATGTATTCATTGCCAACTTGGGATATAGTTTCTTATAGATGTATTGAAACAAAAACTAAGGGGGGGGGCGTGTGAGCCCACCAACTTCTCTTCTTTCATGGGCTTATTGGGCTGTAATTTATTTTATTTTATTTTAATTAGTGGGTTAGGATCCATAAGGTTAAAACAGTTAAATATTATAAGTTGAGGGGCTAAGTGCAGTTATTTAGTTAGGGGCTTTTATTAATTTTTTCATTATAGGCTCAGGCATGTTCTGAACGGTTACGTTGTTTCTGAAGCTATTCCAGAAGAGTGAAAAAAAGGAAGAATTTGAGAAAGGACTTGAGCCTTTGGCATCAACTCTTGGTAAGTTAGCTTTCCCCTTGTGTTTTATGGTGTTTGCAACCTAAGATTGGGATAAATTGTTCTTGAATCAAAGTTAGAGTGTTAGGGTTCTAAATTGGGGGAAAATTGATTAGAGAATTAATTGTATTGTTTGGATTTTAATTGAAGGTGAATAAGTGTTTGGAGGATTGAGTGGAAGCTTTAGGAGGTTCCAAGAGGCTGAATTCAGTAGGTAAGGAAATTGAATTTTTCTGTATTTGGTACTGGTTATTGTTTTCTTCAAAAATCAATGATATCTCTTGATTTCTTTATGAAAGTGGTATTTTGATTATATGAAAATGGTATTGAGCATGATATGTTAATTGTTATTTTTGTACCAATGGTTATATTCATTGAAAGTTATGAGTTTAAGCTAAGTTTTATGCCTATATGCTGATTTTCTGATTCATGTGATGTTGAATGCTCGTGGGTTTTGTTTTAGTAGGGAATTCCCCAATTTATAAGCTATAAGGCCCTACTAGGGGGATACAATACCTAGGATAAGTTAAGACCCTTCTTCCAATGAGATATAATAATTGGAAGACTGATCGATTAAGCCAAATCAAGTCCCCAAGCATGAATCATCTTCGTAAATTAAGTTTTATTTAAGCATGTTTAAGTATGTATACATAATTTTTGGTGCACAAAACGGTGTTTTTTTCATTATTAAAGTAGGTGGTAGAAACTATGTTTTTGGTCTGAAAAGTTACAGGTCGGATTTTTGTGTTCTGGAAATCGCGCCTGTGCATTCCAGAATACACCCGGCATCGGGTACAACTGTTGTTACTCCACCTGCAATCTGAGCTGTTTAATGGTATTTGGGGGGGGGAGAGAGAGTAGAAGAGTAGATCGAAGAATTGGAACATCACTTTGAGATGATGGAAGTTCTAGAGGATGTCAAACCGAAGGTGGCAGGTACGTTTCTGGTTGGTGAAATGCTGCCGTGGTGGAAAGGGGTGAAGCCCATTTATTACCAGGGAACCGAGCCGTTTACTTGCGAAAAGTTCGAGATATTTCTGGAGCAATACTTCCTGGACACTTTCAAGATTGAGAAGGAGAACCAATTCTTTGAGTTAGTTTAGTCAAGCAAATGAGTGTGATCGACTATGTAATCAGGTTTAACTCGTTGGACAAGTATGTGCCTGCAATTACTCCAGACCCCACTTCGAGGAACAACTGATTTGTGCATGGATTGTTGGCTAGGATTCATGGAAGGTTGTCTATAATCAGGCCTAGTACCTACAAGGAGACTTATCAGAGGAGCTTGGACATCAAAACTAAGTTCAGGAGATCAGATGCAGACAGGGACAAGAAGAGACCCAGGTCAATGTTTAGCCAGGGGCAGGGGTCCAGGCCAGCGGTCAATCAGGGTCAAGAGGTTTAGACCGGCATCATCAGGCCAGCCTAATGCTAAGAGGAGAGCTTTTCTTGGTCAGCCTAGGCTAGCTTTTTCAGGGGCACCGACAGTGAGTGCAGCAGGGTCTACAGTTTCAAATGCCAGCACTTTATTTAAGGAATGCCCAACTTGTGGCAAGAGGCATTTGGGGGAGTGCCAATGGGCGCTTGGAAGCTGTTTCAGATGTTGGCAAAATGGGTCACAAGATTAGCCAATGTCCTGAACTAGTGGCAAATCCGACCTAAGCAGTAGTTAGTGCTCAGGTGCCTAAGGCAGGGGAGCAGCGGCAGAAGAGTAATGCTCGGGTGTTTGCTCTTACCCAGGAAGAGGTTGATACAACTGATGATGTGGTGATAGGTACACTTCTGATTAATTATGTGCCTGCTATTATGTTATTTGATTATGGAGCATCACATTCATTCATATCCCGTAGGCTTGCTAAGGCCTTAAAGTCAGGTCCTACCTACCTAGTTGACTTCTATAGAGTGGCAGTACCCAATGGAAAAGTTTCGGTGTCTAACTTGGTGCATAAGGGATGTCGGGTAGCAATTGGTAATAAGGAGCTTGATGCAAACCTAATCTAGATTAATATGGTTGATTTTAACATGATTTTGGGTATGGACTGGTTGGCTAATAATCATGCGTTAGTGGATTGCCGAGAGAAGAGGGTGCAATTTGCCTTGCAGGGGAGAGCTGTCTTCCATTTCTAGAGTGAGGGTAGCGTAGTGGACAAGAGGTCTATGCCAATAATTTCCGCAGTTAGAGCTCGCAATAATCTGCGCCAAGGATGTGAGGCTTACTTAGCTAGTGTGGTGGAGGTAAAGAAGCGAGAATAGCGAATTAAGGATATACCAATAGTGAATAAGTTCCAAGATGTGTTTTTAGAAGATTTTCCAAGTGTACCACCTGAGAGAGAGGTTGACTTTGAAATCAACTTAATTCCAAGAGCGGAACCAATTTCGAAAGCGCCATATCGCATGGCACCAGCTGATCTACAGGAATTGAAGGTTCAACTTTAGGAGTTGTTAGACAAGAAATTCATACGTCCTAGTGTGTCTCCATGGGGTGCTCCCATATTATTTGTGAAGAAGAAGGATGGAAGTATGAGGATGTGCATCGACTATAGGAAGCTGAACAAAATCATGGTGAAAAATAAATACCCACTTCCCAGGATTGATGACCTATTTAACCAATTGAAGGGAGTAAAGGTGTTCTCTAGGATCGATCTACGTTCCGGGTATCATCAGTTGCGGATCAAACCTAAAGACATACCAAAAAATGCCTTTCGAACTCGGTATGGGCATTATGAGTTTCTAGTCATGCCATTTGGATTAACTAACGTGCCAGCAACTTTCATGGAGTTGATGAATCGGGTCTTCAAGGATGAGTTGGACAGGTTCGTGGTGGTGTTCATAGATGATATCCTAGTATATTCTCCGTCTGAGAAAGTGCATTGAGATCATCTAAAAGTGGTATTGCAGAGACTTAGAGAGCAGAAGTTGTATGCTAAATTCAGCAAGTGTGAATTCTGGTTGGGAAGCGTGTCTTTTCTGGGGCATGTGATTTCTGAGGAGGGGTCTCCGTTGATCCTAGAAAGATTGAAGCAATAGTTGATTGGCCTAAGCTAACCAATGCAACGGAAGTTAGAAGCTTCTTGGGGTTGGTTGGATACTACCGGAAGTTCGTGGAGGATTTCGCTAAGATTGCTACTCCATTGACTCAGTTGACCCGAAGAAAGTTCAGTTCAAGTGGAGTGAAGCTTGTGAGAGGAGTTTCTAGGAGTTGAAAAAGTTACTGACGTCAGCACCTGTGCTAGCACTACCGTCTGAGGCAGGGGGTTTTCTATCTATAGTAATGCTTTGAAGAATGGATTAGGTTGTATGTTGATGTAGAATGGTAAGGTGATTGCTTATGCTTCTCGGCAGTTGAAGCCCTACGAACAAAATTACTGGACTCATGATTTGGAATTGGCAGTCATAGTGTTCGCACTAAAGATTTAGCGACACTATTTGTATGGGGAATCGTGTGAGGTCTTCACCGATCATCAAAGTTTAAAGTACTTATTTACACAAAAGGAGCTTAACATGAGGCAGAGGCGGTGGCTAGAGCTGCTTAAGGATTACGATTTGAAGATCAATTACCACCCTGGGAAAGCTAATCGGGTAGCGGATGCTCTTAGTAGAAAGAGGTCTAGCACTTTGGCAGCTCTACTCACAGATCAGGATCGACTTATCACGGAGTTTGAAAGGTTGGAATTAGAAGTGGTGTAACCGGCTTCGGGATGTTTGGCTGCTATGGTGGCACAATCATCTTTGGTGGAAAAAATCAAAGAGGCTCAGTTGGGGGATGTGGAATTGGAAAAGAAGAGAGTAGTGGCTCTTGGAAGAAATCAATTGGACTTTCAGATTCATGCAGATGGCAGTCTTCGTTTCAGGGGCAGATTATGTGTTCTTGGTAAGGAGGCATTCAAGGTCGAGGTACTTAAGGAAGCGCACAACTCGAGGTTCTTAGTTCACCCGGGAGGAACCAAAATGTATCGAGATCTCAAGAAGTATTATTGGTGGAGTGGTATGAAGCGGAGTATAGAAGAATATGTATCTAAGTGCTTGGTATGTCAGCAAGTTAAGGCAGAACACCAAAGACCAGTTGGATTACTTAAGCCTTTGGAAATTCTGGTATAGAAGTAGGAGTATATCACGATGGATTTCGTCATTGGGTTACCTAGGACCAAGACGGGAAAAGACACTATCTGGGTGGTGGTGGATCATCTAACTAAGTCAGCGCACTTCATGCCTATGAAGGTAACAACTTCTATGGAGGAGTTGGTCAAAATGTACATGGATGAGATTGTCAGGTTGCACAGGGTACCAGTGAGTATAGTGTCAGATAGATATACCATGTTTATGTCTCGATTTTAGAAGAGTTTCAACAAGGCCATGGGAACTGCCGCCATACTCAGTACGACATTTCATCCTCAAACTGACGGTCAGATAGAAAGGATAATTCAGATATTAGAGGATATGTTACGGGCTTGTGTGTTGGACTTCAAAGGAAGCTGGAGTGACAATTTGGCATTGGTAGAGTTTTCCTACAATAACAGTTATCAAGCCAGCATTGGAATGGCACCGTATGAAGCTCTTTATGGACGGAAGTGTAGGTCTCCAATCTGTTGGGATGACGTAGGGGAAAGAAGTATAACCGGACTAGAGTTGGTACAGATTACTTCGGATAGAGTATTGGTTATTTGGGAAAGATTGAAAGCTGCCCAAGACTGTCAAAAGAGTTGGGCTAACAACAAATGAAGGCCATTAGAGTTTCAAGTGTGGTGAGAAAGTATATTTGAAGGTATCCCCTATGAAGGGTGTAATATGATTTGGTAAGAGAGGGAAGTTGAGTCCAAGATATGTAGGACCGTATGAAATCCTTGAGAAAGTAGGAGATTTAGCTTACAAGTTAGCTTTGCCACCAGCATTATCCAAGATACACGACATTTTTCACGTATCCCAACTTCGATGGTATGTTTCAGACCCAAATCATATTTTAGAAATATTGCCTTTGCGAGTATATGAAGACTTAACTTATGAGGAGTTATTGGTAAGGATCGTGGATAGGAAGCTGCAAGTTTTGAGATGGAGGATGATACCTTACGTTAAGGTGCAATAGTTAAATCACTCAGAGCGAGAAGCGATTTGGGAGTTAGAGGAAGTTGAGGGACTAAGTGCAATTATTAATAAAAGCCCATCAACTTATAATAATAATAATAATAATAATAATAATAATAATAATAATAATAATAATAATAATAATAATAATAATTAATTATTATAATAATTATTATTATTATTATTATTATTATTATTATTATTATTATTATTTAATTAGTAGGTTAGGATCCATAAGGCTAAAATAGTTAAGTATTATAAGTTGAGGGGCTAAGTGCAATTATTTAGTTAGGGGGCTTTTATTAATTTTTTCATTATAGGCTCAGGCATGTTCGAAATGGTTACGTTGTTTCTAAAGCTATTCCAGAAGAGTGAAGAGAATGGAGAATCTGAGAAGGGATTTGAGCCTTTGGCATCAACTCTTGGTAAGTTAGCTTTCCCTTTGTGTTTTATGGTGTTTGCAACCTAAGATTGGGATAAGTTGTTCTTGAATCAAAGTTAGAGTATTAGGGTTCTAAATTGGGGGAAAATTGATTAGAGAATTAATTGTATTGTTTGAGTTTTAATTGAAGGTGAATAAGTGTTTGGAGGATTGAGTGGAAGCTTTAGGAGGTTCCAAGAGGCTGAATTCAGTAGGTAAGGAAATTGGATTTTTCTGTATTTGGTACTGGTTATTGTTTTCTTCAAAAATCAATGATGTCTCTTGATTTCTTTATGAAAGTGGTATTTTGATTATATGAAAATGGTATTGAGCATGATATGTTAATTGTTATTTTTGTACCAATGGTTATGTTCATTGAAAGTTATGAGTTTAAGCTAAGTTTTATGCCTATATGCTGATTTTCTGATTCATGTGATGTTGAATGCTCATGGGTTTTGTTTTGGTAGGGAATTCCCCAATTTATAAGCTATAAGGCCCTACTAGGGAGATACAATACCTAGGATAAGTTAAGACCCTTCTTCCAATGAGATATAATAATTGGAAGACTGATCAGTTAAGCCAAATCAAGTCCCCAAGCATGAATCATCTTCATGAATTAAGCTTTGTTTAAGCATGCTTAAGTATGTATACATGATTTTTGGTGCACAAAACGGTATTTTTTTCATTATTAAAGTGGGTGGTAGAAACTGTGTTTTTGGTCTAAAAAGTTACGGGTTGGATTTTGGTGTTCTAGAAATCGCGCCTACGCATTCCAGAATACACCCGGTGTTGGGTACACGCTATTTTGACTCCGGCGGCGGTTTTTCACTATTGAAGCGTTGGTTTTCTCGCTTGTTTTGATCACCATTATTGTCACTGAATAAACCACACCAGTTCGGTATTTATGTGCCAGATATGCCTCTTTTAGTTTAGTAATGAGTAAGGTTAAGAGATTCATTACTCCTCTTTTCCTCCTCCTTCTTTTTTTTGGGTGATACTCCAAGATCTTCACATGGTGCGACTAACCCACCAGGGAGATATTTTAAAACCCCACGAGTTTTGTTGTACCTTAAATTTCTAAACTCTTTTGATCAAACATTTTATAAATATATATGTATATGTAGTATGCTCAATCCTGGGTAGGCCAGATTTCCTTACTGAGCTAGTGAGCTCACCCCTTATTTAACATTTTGCAGGTTCTCAGTTAGATGAGAATGAGTTGGAAGAATGGTTTGAAGAAGATCTAGAGTGATTAGTTGTTTTTCATTTTTGTTCAGTTTTATGTATTTTTTGTTTTGGATTTAAAAACGATGTAATGATATTCTTTAAGTATTATTAGAATGTTATATTTTGGTTATTTATTGTATGTAAGGGTTTGACATTTCTTTTTTGAAGTGTTGCCATGTCATCCTCGGTTTTGAGGCATGACGAGAGGGGGGGGGGATTCAAGCCTAAATACATTAAAATAGCTTTTGGTTTAAAATGGCAGCAAGTGAACTTATTTTAAAGAAACATGAGTAATCATTAGTCTAATAACAACTTGATAGTTTCTTGACTTGTTATATATATGCCTTTAATTAATAATGTATACGTTTTTTATGCTTATGCATTTTCAACTTCCATTTTAACAACTATCCCTTTTAGCAAAGTGGGGAAATGGCAAGATTGGTATTTTTTTTCTTTTTTATTAAAAAAAATTGCACACAAGGTATGTATTAATAGTATAAAACAGAGATAAAAAGTATAACATATGTGTTTGGTATAAAAGATGTACTTATTAATTATTAGTTGAATTATATAGTACTTCTTCCGTCCCAAATTATCTGTTCACTTTAATCGATTACACGAAAATTAAGAAAAGTAAGTTTTT
>JANUWF010003003.1:0-92320 GCA_026120185.1 Voacanga thouarsii
TCATTAGCTAGATTGTGCTTATGCTTGAAGACTCATGCTATTTACTTTAAGTGTTGTTTGAGAGATTGTTGCAAACAATTTATTTTGGATTTGTGCCAGTATTTATCTTTTGGGTTGTAATAAATTTAATTTTAAACTCTTTTGTTTTATTTTATTTTCATGTAACCTAGTTATAAAGACCCCTTGTCCTTTGGACGGGGCGACATCCCCTGGCCCTGTTGGGCCTAGGTAGTGGGGTGTTACAGAACATCTTGTCGTCTTCATCTACCATAGCCATTTTAGCTCCATTAAACCACCTCAGACCTCTCCTAACTTCACTCCATTCAAAACTTTTCAAACTTGAAAATTAAATTCTAGTTTTTACTCCCTTAAACTCTCATCTAGCTAGGCTAATAAACTAGAATTTCTTCCTCCCTTGTACAGCCATTTTCGGCCAGCATTAAAGCTGGGATTACCCTCTATTTCACAACCAAGACATGGCTATTGAAGGACTAGAAACCTTCAAGAAGAAAACACCATTAACAAATCTTCTACCTCAAAAACCTCCATTTTCCCCTCATTTTAAAATTCAAACTAACTCAAGTCTCTCTCCCTCCCTAGGATAACCGAAACCCCTCTCTAGCAAGGCCATTAGGCCATCACTCACCAAGCACACACTTATCTTCTTCTTTCAATTTTCTCTTGTATTCTCAAGAATGCCAAGAACACACACTAAAATTCTTCAACCTTTGGTCACTTCTACTCATCCAAAATCACTCCAAAAGCTCTCAAATCAATTGGGATTCAACCTATACTCATCCGTAGTACACTCTATAACACTAAAACAACCGAAGTTGATCTCTCTTTCTGATCAAACGTGCCTTTTTTGTTCAAGACAAGAAGAATATCAAAAAGTAACTTCAAACATCTTAATCCTCTTCACTTCTTCATCTTCTTTTCTTCACCAGCTTAGTCACTCTCTCTCTCTCTCTCTTGGCCGATCCATTGGTGGCCATTCTTGAACAACTTCAATCGATAGAGCACTCTTCAAGCACTCAAGGGTCTTTATTGGACACGACAATATCTTCGACTCCAACGATCGTCAAACAAGTATTTCTTCTATGACTTTCTTCTTAATTTTTGAACTTAAGACCTCTAGATGATGAAAGTAATATGTTGATCTAAAATTGTTGGACAGAGATATATATATGGGTGAAGAGAATAATTTTAAGATATAAAGATTAAAATGAATATTGAAGCTTATGAATTATTGTTGGATTATGCTTTAGGATCATTACATGCTCATTAGTACAATATGATTAGAGGCTTTATGCCACTAGTATGGATGTTGTGATGAATGATGGAAATTATACCACCAATGTTTTGATTATATTCCCATGATGTTATTTTTGGCACTAAATGCCTTGATAGCATTATGGTTAGTATAGTATTACCCTTGTTGTGATAAATATTATTACAAGTTAATTTTTGCACAAATCAACGTTTTATTTATGGAATATATGTGTGCATGAATATATATAAATTTTAGTACTAATAGATTCACTATGGCTATTAAAAATTATTATTAGAGCTACTTTTACTACTACTACTACTACTACTACTACTACTACTACTACTACTACTACTACTACTACTACTATTATTATTTGATTTAATTTATTAATTTCGGTAAACATCAATATTTTTAGAATTAATAGCCTACTTAAAATATTATTATTTTACTGGATAAACAAATAGTAATATTTTCATTAAGCATTATTAAATATAAATAATAATATATAGGAATTAATTAATATAATATCTTTTATATTCATTAATCTTACTAAAACTTTTATCTACAGTTATGTATTATTTATTATAATAAATAATTACTATTGTTATTTAGTATTAATATAATTTATTATTAACATTATTTATTATGTATTATTAATATCATTTATTATTATAATTTTTTGTTAATAAATAAATATTGTTATAATTTATTATTTATTATTTATAACACCTATTTATATTGGCATAACAATTATTCTTATTCTAAGAAATTAATAACAAACCCCAAAATACCTTATCAATTAATTTTAGAACACCTAAGACATTATGGTCATAATTGGATGTTGTTGTAACTAGTTGAGATTAAGCATGTTAGGTTGAGAGTTATTTATTTGAACAAGTATTGTTTGGATATTGAGACTTATGCCCTATATTTACCCCAGGTGAGGCTAGATTACCTTGAGCCAACGTGGAAGACTATTGTGTCAAGGGAAAGTAAGAAATCAGGTAAGTCCTTACATAATGCTGTTTGAAGATCAAAATCACTTCGACAAGTCAAAACATACTGTATATATGGAAATGTACTTTGGTTGCAATTATGGACAATTTTCTTTTCCTTTTCCATTCAATCAATCAATTTCAAATTAAGTTTGCAATTGTAATCAAAATGCTAATTTTTTTCTAAAAACAAACTTTGATCGGAATTTTGGAAATCATAATTGCTATTTTAAAGAAAACAGATTGGATGATTC
This sequence comes from Voacanga thouarsii, assembly GCA_026120185.1. NCBI lineage: Eukaryota > Viridiplantae > Streptophyta > Magnoliopsida > Gentianales > Apocynaceae > Voacanga > Voacanga thouarsii. The sequence continues at coordinate 2,523 of JANUWF010003003.1, forward strand.
TTCTTTTCCCAAAAGGGACAAATACAACGTTGAGTACTCAATAAGGGTAGACTATTAGGACTAGTCTTTGAAAGGTTAGGATAAGTCTCTCAATAGGTGGCCATCTCTGAGGAGTGAGACCTTCCGGGATAGGATGCCAATTCTATAAATCATATCGGTTCGAGCTAGCAATTATAGTTCAAGGGGACTGTGTATTTCTGGAATGGACAACTAGTAAGTTTAGGTGTAGAAATGGAGGAGTATCTCACCCGGTAGGCCGTACACCTACATTGTGTCAGAATGCACAAAGTGTGGCATCCTAAACATTCTTTTGTTATGGTGCACAAAGTGTGGTGCCATGCCTATTTCTTTTGAGTAGTTGCTTTTATTTTATACAATATATGGCATTTGAAAGGAAAACACTACTCCTGACTTCGTGAAATTTATTTGAGACTTACCAGTACTTCACTTCTATCACATTTCTCAACTTGCATACATGAACTGGCTTTTTTGAAACACCCTAAGCATACATGGGCTTACTGAGAATTATTTCTCACCGCATTATTATACTATATTTTTAGGTCAATCCTGTTGTGAAGGTTGATTGATTAATATTGCCTTTCATTGAAGACTTATTCTAAATGTATCTCATTTTGAGAGACTCTAGTTAACATTTGCTATTTTGATACTTATTCATGTATTGTTTTGATTTATAATAAGTTTAAATTTGGATCGTTCTTTCATTTTTTCTGTGAGTCCTAGTTATAAAGAACCCTTGTCCTAAAGACGTGGTGACAACCTCAACCTTATTAGGGTACGTAGGTAGTGGGGTGTTACATTTGGTGTGTGCACTAACTTGAATACTTGACATATGTACTAACTTGAATATTTGGTATAAACACTAACATGAATACTTATCATATGCACTAACTTAAATACTTGGCGTATGCACTAACTTAACTACTTGCCATAAGCACTGACTTGAATACTTAACGTAAGCATTGACTATACTTGAATACTTGAATACTTGAATTATAATATTTTAAACTAGAATTCTTGAATCCCTAAATCATCATATTTTCACTCAGAACTGCTAAATATCTATTTTAGAATGTTTTCACATGAGAATTTCTAGACTAGCTTGTCTATGTTAAAGATTACTCTTCATGAGTTATTTTCAGTGGAAAAATACTAGCATACATGGGACCCACTGAGCCTCGCACTCACACATGTGTTATTTCATTTTTAAAATTTTAGGATCAAGGGCACAATGGAAGTGCAGTAGACTCCCAAAAGCTTATGCTATGTATTGGATCTATCGTGTCCTTGAGTGTATGATGTCAAACACTATGTACTTCATATGTTTAATAAAAGTATTTTGGAAAAATTCTTGTTGCATATTGGATGAAGTTTATTGTAAAAACCCATTGGCAATTGGATGGGGTGACATCCCACAAAATGAAGCCCGCTACACTATGGAAAGGTGGGGTTTTATTGTAACACCCCTACTATAAATAATGTTGGAAGCATGTGACAAGCTTGGGGGTCGTCTTGTCCAATTCCTCAGACAAGGGGTCTTTATTATATCAGTATATGCACTTATTTTCTTCACATAAGTTCTATAGGAAATTAGCTTCTTTAAGGCATAAAAGTTGTGGTGCGTTAACGGAAATAATGTGAGATTTTAGTTGGATGATTAAAGGTTCGAATACTACTGATTATATGAAATTTATTCATTTTTTCCTTACTCAAATCTCCTTGATCGTCCAACCTTAGCTATTTTTCATTACCATTTTTGGAAGTTGTTTCCAAATCTAAATCACCTTGTAAGATAATTTTATTTCCTTAATTCCATATATTATGTATCTTACTTTGGTAACTACATTATAATTATTTCCTACTAAGGTTGGAGTTATTCACTCTTTATGTGTCCGAAATTAAGGAAAGGCCCTAAGCATATTATTTTATAAAGCCTACCGTGTATGTGTATGTCTTTCTCTCTCTCTCTCTCTCTCTCTCTCTCTCTCTATATATATATATATATATATATATATATATATATTCCCTAGATTGAGTTGCCGAATTCCTCCTATCACAACAAATTGTCTGGTTTTGCAAATTTGGAAGCTTTCCATTAACTCTTTTGCTAACAAAGAGTATAGTGTACTTCTATTTACTATAACCGAATTTTATCCCTTTCCTTCCTAATTTTTCTTCAATCATCTAAAATTTGGGACCAAATCAACCGAGGATTATTTCACTACAAAAATGGAATTTTCTTATCCCAAATAGCCGCAACTTTCTTTTTTTTCCTAAGGATTTGAATTCAAATACACACACACACACACACACACATACATATATATATACATATATATGTGTATATATATACATATATGTGTGTGTGTATATATATATATATATATATATATATATATATATATGTACATGGAATCATCCCCTATTGGAGCTCACGAAATTTAGCCAAGAATATGGCTGAATATCCTTGATTTCGGACTGTTTCTAACTGCACCCAGCTCTTTTTTCCTTGGTTAAAATAGACCCAAAATAAAGATCAAAACTAATGATGGAAAATTCCTATAGAAAGGTAGGACAAGTGATTCTTTTTCCTTTTTCAAATAAAGAAAGCTATCATGCATTAGTTCTTCCAGAAATTCTAGAAATCTATGTCAATTCCCCTCATCTCTTGCCCAAATTACTCCCTCCAACCAAGTCAGGGATTTCAGTCACCATTCTCTCCAGTACAGACGAATCAAAACAACTTGGGCACTCATAACTTCGAGCTGCTCGACTCCAACACTGAACAAACCACTAACTTCCCCTCTCTTTCACACACACGCATAGTAGTAGCTGCAAAACAAAACTAACACAATACCCAACCAAAAGCAATTCCTCACCTCTTTTCCCTCTCAAAACTGAGACAGCAAACCCAGGCATTTCGGCTCTTTAGTTACAGCAAAAACCCTTCTTTCCTTTCTTTTCCCCAACACCATCTGACTGACACACACACATAGCAATAGCAAATCGGCTTTTTAATCATAATGGCCCCATTCAGGGCCATTCGTCCTCACGTGGTCCCTTTGCGAAAAGGTGGCCGAAAATGGCCTCGATTAGCTAATAGCGTCCTAATTAAATGAGGACGCTATCAACAAATGCGTCCCTATTTACCAAGGATGATATTCTTCAATGCGTCCTTCTTAAGTTAGGATGCCATTCGTGTATGCGTCCTACCCGTTCATTGTCTTCACCGTGCCTCTGCAACTTTTCATTTTCGCTACATTTTCTTCCTCTATTTTTCCGTGCGACGCATTCTGCTCTGGCGACATCAGACCTCTTTCGGAGAACATTCGGTGGCCCTTCTACTCTGGCGTCAGCACTGCTCCGTCAACGACCAGAAAAGTCTTCTCCGCGATGGTGAACAGTCTACTCCATTTCAGTCCGACAAGTTGCTCCGACGGTAGTCCTGTGCACGGCATTTTTCGGGCAACGAGATATGTTATGATTCTTGATCTTTATTTTTTGATTAGTTGATATTGTTTCTGAATATAATGTATCTATTTTGTTGCACTGGTCTTCAATTTTTATATGCCATAAATCATCACTTAGGATTTGGGAATAGGTCTTCTATTTGTTTTTTTTTTTTTTTTTTTTGTCAATTAGAGGTTTCTGCTACCTTTTTTATATAGTACTCTGATTGTACAAATATGTTTATAGCTTTCTATTCTAGTGGAAGGATTTGGAACATAGGAAGTAAAAGAAAAATGCATTATGTTCTGGATAATCTTATTGTGTCTGCTTATATGATATGTATTCGTGATAATGATGATTAGATTACTTTAGTAATGTGTATTATGGCTTGTTTTATTGGAATAATGTCAATTTATATTTGTAAAGTTATTGGTTTTTTTATTTTTATAGTATTTATTTTTTCTTCTTAAATATTTTACTGGCTAATGTAATTAATAAGTTAAAAGAGTTGGCAATGGAATTAGAATAGTTAATATACTACTACTACTACTACTACTACTACTACTACTACTACTACTATTATTATTATTATTATTATTATTATTATTATTATTATTATTATTATTATTTTAACATACTACTACTACTACTATTATTATTATTAGTATTAGTATTATTTTTAATATACTATTATTATTATTATTATTATTGTTTTTAATATACTACTATTATTATTATTACTTTTAATATATTATTATTTTTTATTTTTATTATTTAATATACTATTACTTTACTTTATTTTTATTTTTAATATAGTATTATTATTTTATTTTTATTTTTAATATACTATTATTATTATTTATTTTTAATATACTATTATTATTTTATTTTTTAAATATACGATTATTATTATTATAATTATTATAATTATTAAAACTAGATAGGAATATTTGTATTATTAAATTATTATCATACGCTATTTAATTAAAACAATTAGTGTTTGGATGTAGAAATTCATACTAATACTTGTATTCGTTAAAAGAAATTGACATCTCTCAATATTCTTTAGGATGGATCAAGTACTTGGCGATACTGTCACTGGACTTATTTACGAGGGTTTGATATTTAGGTAGGATAGACATCGATCTTCATTGATTTGGTCACGACATTCTGAGAGCTGTGAGATCCCATTAACCTTTAGACGTTGTGATTCTCGTTTTTGGAAGCTATTTCCATTCCCTCCTCGGGTAATGGATTATATTGATCTGGCTGGTTTCGGGAGAGTCTGTAGAGTTGGGTATCTTCATGTAGATCATGCCCTTGTGACTGCATTAGTTGAGAGGTGGCGTCTCGAGATACATACCTTCCATCTACAGGTAAGAGAGGTCACCGCCACACTAGGGGATGTTGCGATTTTGTGGGGATTTAGAGTTGACGGTGACCTGATCATTGCAGAGGTTTACAGGCGCCCTCGGACAACGTGAATGGATTTGATACATACGCTTCTTGGCTTTTGACCTCGACTACCCAGTTCAGGGGTAACAGAATAGAGAAGTCGGCCCTTGAGACTCACTTATCACTCCCTCTTCCGGATGATGCTTCCGATGCAGTGGTGCAACAGAGGGCACGAGGATTCATTTTTCTTCTTATTAGTAGTATGATTCTGTCTGACAAATTAGGTCATTTACTACCCCTTCGTTTTCTACCCTTCCTTGCAGACTTACATTATTGTAGTCAGCTTAGCTAGAGTAGTGCGGCTCTAGCGTGGATGTATAGATGCCTCTGCGAGGCAACTGACCTTGCCGCGAGGGAGATATGTGGTCCTATGGTTCTGCTTCAGGTTAAATTTTTCTTTTTATTCTTTTTTTTCCAACTACTTTATGTGTTTTAGAGTCTAGAAAAATAGTAATAAAATTCGATGAACCTGTATTATTTTATTATATAGTTATGGGCTTGGGAGCACATCCCTGTCCTACGCCCTGACAGGGTTGAGCCAGGCCATAGATCTCCACTTGCACCGTATGGTGCCAGGTGGAACATGCGGCTATGGCTACATCGGATGCCAACGCATGTTCTAGTTATACATAGAGATCAGTTAGACTCAATGCAGGATCATCATGTAAGTATTTAAACTTTTCTGACAGAAAAATTTTTATTATGTTATTGTCATTTTATTGTTTCAATTAAACGTTTTCAAATTGTGTCAGTTTACTTAGTGCCTGTATGATGCCATAGACCTAGAGTTCATGCCAGCTAGATACATGGAGGGTTCAGACATCTGGCGGTCACGGAATCCACTCATATGTTAGGACGTTGTAGAGTTCCATTACCCTGACTGTGTGCTTTGACAGTTTAGTATGTTACAGCTCATTCCACAGAGTTGTGAGTATGATGTTGAGTTGCACACGACTGGTACTTAGGGGAATCACACGACCAACTAGTCTCATCACCATTTAGCACTCATAGTACTGTGGGGTTCGCGACATCAAATAGTTGTGCATGGCACTCTCGAGATTGGGGTGGAGCCAGACTATCCATCTTGGTACCGACTGAGGACTAGGTGGCGGATTGGTAATCCGTCCCTACCAGGGGGTGAGGTCGCCAGCTACTAGGGGACTGGTTCAGGACACACAGTCATGATAAGTATATTATTTAGTATTCTATATTTTCTCTCAATAATGTATTATTATTCGTACTCATTTCATGATGACATGGGTGCTTTTTTTATGGCTGTTACAGTTAGACGGGCTTTACAGAGTTATAACTATTGCTACGGGGGCTTTAGCTACAACTGACTCATATTCGAGGGTAGCTTTCAAGCGTATGAAGGACACGTGCACTCTTTTTCTTAATGCGGCCGGGTTTGATCCTAGTACTTATGGCACATGTCCCGTTCCAGAAGCGGGTGTATCCGCAATTGTAGAACAGGCAGCCACTAGAGGGCCTCGGGCACGGGTTGAGAGTTGGGCCATTCCGGGTCAACGTCGAGGTGGTAGGCAAGCCCGTGCAGCCCCAGTTGCACCCGAGGTTGCACCAGATCCCGTACTACTGCTAGCTGGTCTGACTGGAGAGTTCGAGGTGGGACCATCTAGGGAGTTTGAGGCAGGACCATTTGGGGAGCCAGCCGTGCAGACTTCAGATGCCTTGATTTTTAGCACTACTTACCTTTCACCGTCGATTGAGGACGAGGTGGATGGTATTACAGAGCAGGGACCGACACAGCGATGTAGGCATCTGATATGGAATTGGAGCAAGTTACACAGGCGTCTGCGCATGTTCCACCTACAGATTCCGTACCACCAAGTGCGGTGGTCGATGACCAGGAGAGAGCAAGACTTGGAGTTTAGTGGCAGCAGTGGTGACCACGTTATTATCATCCGACAGTACTAGAGCAGGGAGATCCCACTGTACCCGTTGAGGATGCACATGTTGCAACAAACATACATACGAGGCCCAGACGCGTTGTCCGACCCCGACCATGCGGTACGTAGACTCAGTCCTCGGACATTCTTATTATTTTGTATATCATTCATTCTATGTACAGTTACTATCACTTTGCTATCATTATGTACTTTGACTTAAAATACTTGCACTGTTGTATTTACGTTTAGCATAATATCATTTTATTTTTTTTCCAAACGATCGTTGTGGGCTTTTTAATCACTATTTTTTTTTTCTATTTTTAAACAATCGTTACCACTTAAGAGTGGATAGACCGTCCACCCAGTTCTGCTACCCACTTCTACTAAGGCTAAGCTTAATAGGAGCAAGAGACTTGTAGGACTCTAAGGACGCTATCTTTACTAGCGTCCTGATATTTTTTTTAAAATAATAATAATTTTTTTATTATTGTCATAGCTAGGACGCTATTCAGAATAGCGTTCTGTAGGAAGTAGGACGCTTACTTCAGTAGCGTCCTATCCCTTATTGTATTGATGCTTTGCTTGCTAAATGATATTCTATTGTAAAAAGCGATGCTTACTTGAGGAATTCTCTAACGTGACTCTTTTCTGTTTTTGATTTTTGGCAATTTTTTTACATAGTAGGTTTTTGCTTTATCTTTTACAGTTGCTTAATGTCTTACGCTATTTACAGTTTGGCAATTTGAGCTCCAACACACCTGGAAAGTATTATTTTTTCCTTTCTCTATTTTTCTTCTTTAATTATCTTGCTATCATACTGCTTTTTCCAATAACTCTTGGCTGACAATAAGCATTAGGATCTGGGGGAAGCAAGCAAGAGATGACATTACAAAAGAGCAGAAATGTTGGATGTAGATGGAGATAAATATACTTACCATTTTCTAGTACCCTGGAAGCCAAACAATAATTAGCGGAGTAATACTATAAGCATGTCTTGATAATCTACCTTTGATGCACGCATTTGCGCCTCTCGTGTGGTTTTAAGAAAACGAAAGAGAGATGTCAAACGCTTGCGTCAAAGATAAATTATCAAGAGTTAGAAGGCTGAAATATGAGAATACTGGAACATTAGAATGTAAAATAGCGTCATTTTATAGGTACAATATGACATTGTCCAATATATGTTATCCTATACTAAGGACGCTACTACTAATAGCGTCCTTCTTGAGGACGCTTCTAACAGTAGCGTCCTAAACCACTGGTCGGCCATTTTGCAGGATAGAGATCTTCAGTTGATCCTAAGGTAACGTTGAACGCTACCATCATATGCGTCCTATGATAGCCTTTTTGAAATTTTTCTGAGCACATTTGCTTTTGCAGAGATTCTCTTGTTTTTTGTAATAGTAGGATGCTACTGCAAATAGCGTCCTATTTGCAACCGACAAAACATTCTCATTTTGGAATAAGATTCTTGGGATTTGAGTGTACTTTAGAGTTAACAGTATAGTATAAGACTCTATTATCAATAGTGTCCTTGATAAGGATGCTACTAGCAATAGCATTCTAATGTGCCTATATAGCTTCATGCAATCTCGCAACCACTTCATTCAATGCATGCAAAAAAAAAAAAAAAAAACCAAACTCAATGCCAAACTACTTCATTCTCGCATAGGAAGTTATTTTTTTCCAAGTACAACCATTATGTCACTTGAAATACCACTATCTCTTGGCTTCTTCTGGGATTGCACGTTCTTATACGAAGCAGGCAGTTCAATCATCTTTGTGTGCCCGTGTAGAAAGAGGCTAATCTTACAGCGTAAAATATCATTCCGCATACTTGTTGACAAAATCTATGCATATATGCGGATTGATAGGACGTTATTTACATTGGATATATCCATGAGATATCCTTGGGTATATGGAGACCGTATTCAATGGGGGTTGTTTACATTACAGAATGATGGCGATATAGATAACATTTGGACTTTGCATTCCATTTTCAAGGAGGGTGGAGTACATATTTATGTAAAGACAAAGCCCATTTTAGATGCACCACACAACGTGCAAACAGTTCCTAAAGCTGATACTGGCATTTCCATACCATTAACATCATTTCCCGCCCAACAACTGCCTCATACCATTTCCTACACAGATTTGGTACTCTAACAAGAAGGATTGAAAATAACAACCGTTCAGAATCAGTTGCCATAACTACAGAGTTACCCAAATGCTGATTCTCTAAATGAGCCAGAAATAATACAAGCTGATGAGCAACCAATAATTAATGGGACTGCAGTCATGGACTCATTAGGATGAACATCCGACATCGACGGACCCCCAGCCTCAGACGGAGAATATGGAATCAACACTAATGACATGGGCCATAGTGACACTGGCAGCAGTAGCTACAGTGACTAGGATGACGGGCTACCTTAATACATATCAATGCATGGTCCACCAGAACCAGCACAGTAGATACCAGCCCAGGTAAGAAATTTGCATACGTACAGCAGTTTCCAGGATATAGGCTCGAGGGCACCTGAAGGTGACTTTTTCTATGTCGGTGATGACTTACGTGTTGATGAATGGACACCAGAAAATTGGGAGTTAAGGCATAAAATGCGGTTCCGAGATAAGTCATAAGCAGTACATGCTATGAGATTATAGCACATAAAAAAGGGTTGCGAGTTCACTGTTATTAAAAGTAAGAGTGCGATTTGGACAGCCTTTTGCAGGAATAACACTGGACAAAATCCATGTGCTTGGTACGTTCGAATCATTAAGAAAGAGAATACTGGATGATGGGAAATTTCGGTTTGGAATGGTGAACACACATGTCTCCAAAGGGTCATAAACAACAACAATCGAAATTTATCCCATAAATTTATTGCACAACACATATTGCACCATATCAGAGATGACCCCGAGACAAGTGTCAGTACCATATTAAGGGTTGTACATGACAAATTCCAGGTTGGATGTTCATATAGAAAAGGATGGTATTCTAAGAAGGCTACTGTCGAGTTTTTATATGGCACATGGTCCTCTACTTTCAGAGTACTACCAGCATATATGTTGGTATTACAAGATTCAAATCCCGGTACAATAGTACACTGGAAACACCACAACATCAATGCCAGAGATACAAAGATTTTCAAATTCGTGTTTTAGGCTTTCAAACCATCGATCGACGGATTTAGGCATTGTCGTCCTGTGATTTCAATCGACAGAACCCATTTAAGAGAGGCATATAAGAGTGTCATGTTGATTGCAAGCACTTGGGATGCTAACAATCATGTTTTTCCCCTGGTTTTTGCTATTGTCGATGCTGAATCAAATGGGAGTTGGGGATGGTTTCTTAGACTTTTCCGGAGACATGTGGTGCGCGAAAGACATGTTTGTATTGTGTCCGACAGGCATGTTGGAATCTTGTCAGCTATGAGGACACAGGCTGAGTGGGCAGTGCCAATGGGAGCTCACATGTACTGTCTATGCTATATTCATGCCAATTTTAACAAACAGTTCAAGAATACCTAGTTGAAGCGACTCATGTACAAAGCCAGCACTGGTTGATGCGTATTGGCCCGGAAGAAATCTAAGTTTGAATCTGTAATGAACAAAATAAGAGAATACAATCAGGAGGCTTACAACTGGTTAATGCGTATTGGCTTGAAAAAATGGTCACTTTCACATGATGGGAGAAATCCATACAGATGCATGACGACAAATTTATCAGAATCATTAAATAGTGTTCTAAAAAAAATAAGAGCATTACTAATCACATCCCTTGTCGATGCAACATTTTCAAAGATTGTCGAATATTTTAATCTGCATCGATCTGAGGTCACATAATGTAACAAACCATTTCTTCCGTTGATATGGAATACATTCCAAGCAACTTCGCAAAAGGCAAGAAGTTATAAGGTTGTGCAATATAATGAATGAGTTGGAATTTTCAGTGTTAGGACACCTGCAAGAGTTGGAGGGAAAGGAAACAATGTGTATACAGTAAAAATGTATTCACGAGACTACAGTTGCACGAAATGGAATATTTTTGGCTTGCCGTGCACGCACGTATTCGCTGTCTGTCGACACCGTGGTTGGCAACCTTTTGATTTTGTACTGCCTATTTACTCCTTGGACAAATATATTGCGGCTTACAACAATAACTTCTATCCAGTGAACAATGAAAGTTTATGGTGTAATACTGACTTTTCGTTGGAGGGCTACACACCAGCCCTTACAGGTAATAGATCGGGATGGAGGCGTACTGCATGTTTTTGAGGAGAGATGGATTTTCAAAATGAAGGATCTCTACCAAGATGTGGAAATTGCTATCAAATGAGACATAACGGCGAAATTGCAACAACGCTAGTTTCAAACCTGGAGAATAAATTAGACTGCATTCAGTTGTATTGTAACAAATTTATTTAATGATACTAAAATTCATTCTGCAATTGACTTTGTACCATTTTTTGATTTATCCATTAACTACACACACTTTTATTATATTTTTTAAAGTTACTATAATTTCAACAGTTAATACAGACAATTTATTCTAACGTAAAGGATAATAAATTGTACAATGGAATCACTAAAATATGAGGTAGGATATCTATGACGCATACACAAATAGCATCCTAACTTAATAAGAACGGATTGAAGAATAGCGTCTTTGGTAAATAGGGACGCATTAGTCGATAGTGTCCTCATTTAATTAGGACGCTATCGACTAATGCGTCAAGACCATTTTAGGCCACCTTTTTGAGAAGGGACCACATGAGGACGAATGGCCCCATGATCAAAAACCCCAGCAAAGCTGCTCGGTTTACTCAACACAACCGAAACAGCTTTGCACACCACTCCCCTCAAACCCAAAGCAAATATCAAGCATCAGCATCATTTGTAATCTTATCTTCGCCCAAGCAAGTTTGAGCAGCAGCACATTGTCCCTCTCATGACTTGGCACTCTCGGTATCACCCTTTTTAATCTTTATATGCTTGAATATCGAGGGATGAATAGGTTGTTAGTATTGATGATGTAAGGAAAGTTAGGATTCTGTGGGTGGCATGTTCAAATAGAAGATGATGGTCGGCTGTGGTGTGCTGTGTATGGTTTTGCATGTACTGTTATAATCAAATGGAATAAGGAACATGAGTTTTGGCCAATGATATCCCGATTTGCTATAGTGTAATATATGATTCATGGTGTGTAATTTTGTTCCTAATTTATTTATCCATAATGAACTGAGTAGGAATTTTTTTTAGTTAAGTAATGATTATAGATTCATTAATTGATTTCTTGAAATGTTTATTTTTTTTCAATGGTAAAATTGTTTACCACCATTAATTTATTAGTATATTGGTAGCTAAATACCAATTGTTATCGAATGATAAACTATTTGATTATTAGCTACATTTATTTAACTATTGCACGTTAAATGTCAAATAAGATATTAAATTAGTCTGAACTATTTATTAAAAATCTTATTTTTATTTTATTGTTATTTGCTATATAATCATGTGTTTTTTTTTAATTATTAACTATTTGCCGATTAAATATTAGTTGCTAATTTGATAGAGGCTTGGAGTAATTAATTTAGTTAATTGCTAAAAACTATATATATATATATATATATATATATATATATATATTTGGCTGCTAATAATTGTTTAGACTTATTCATGATCCTATATTTTATTAAAATGTCTAAATAATATAATTTTCTGTCTTCTCATAAAATATTATTCTAAGGAATTGTATTAATATAAATGCACCCTAGTTAATATATTATAATCCTCTTCATAATTTTGGAATGTAAACTTATTATTATTCAATAGTTTAATCTTAATATCACTACTATTTATTCAATATTATTTTTTGCCGGAATTTTTATCCATTATTTAATATTTATTAGTTGTTATTTATGAGTTACTTATTAAATATTTATTAATAATTATTGTTCGTTTAGCAACTGGTTATGAATTATTAGTTATTATTATTGTTGTTGTTGTTGTTATTGTTGTTGTTGTTGTTGTTATTATTATTATTATTATTTTCAGGTAGTTATTATCAATAATATTTTACCGAATTAAGGAATCATTTACCTAACTAATTATTCATTTATCTTAGCTAACTGCTTAAATGTTTAGTGATTAGTTTAGTCAGTTCCTGATAACATCCAAATGTGTCTAATAAATTAATATTAATACTACTTCATGAGTTTATATTCACTTACCAAACAGAATTAAATAAATACCTTTTAAAGCTTTATTTGATGACTAAATTGTTACTCATATAAATAAATATAAATATGTGTGTGTGTGTGTGTGGTGGATGTACATTGATATGCTTGGATTGGGGATGAGTGGAAGTTAATAGATTAGGATTTTAATTATGATATGTAATTTCATTTAGAAGCGGGGTCAAATCCTTGACCTAGCTACACTGTGATTTAAGCTTACCAGAAAACTTCAATTCGATAAGTCTATGCTTAACCATTTGTTAAAAGATGCTAAAACTTTGCAAGTCATTATGCTAAAACTTCCAACGATTTTCAAAACCAAACATGGTAGACTCACATTTTGGACACTAAATGTCATTCTAAAAAAATCATTGTTTTCCTTTGAAACCATAATAGGATTTTGGATCTTTCATTTAAATATACGTTACCATGTTTGAGTAATCTAACAACTTGAATATTTTGTTGAAAACATCCTAAATCGGGTAAATGATTCGTTGAGTACTCAATTAGGGTAGGCTTTTAGTACTAATCTCTGATATTTAAGGCTAGTCTCCCGATAGGTGGCCACCTCTGAGAGCTGAACTCTTTCAGGATTAGATGCCAGTACTAGTAAGTTAGGCCAATATGTGTTAGCACTATGATCCGGATGGGACTATGGACTTGAGATGGATTACCAATAAGTTGAGGTGAAATTCACAATGACTACTCATGATGTAGGGTTGTTTATGAATTTATGTTGTTTTAATGTTATGAGTCGGTTGTTTAAGAATTTCAATAATCCGGATTCAAATTATTTAGCATAGGATTTATTAAAATTGATAACTGCTCTGTGTTTACTTGCTTAATGACTTGAAAATGATTACTGACAACTATTTATGAAAATGCATCATAAAAGCTTTTTAGAGCTAATCCATATGCATACACTGGCCTTACAAAGAACTCCTTTCTCACACTATTTTTCTATAATATATATGGGAATTTTACACTTGAGGTGGGACACTATTAAAGACACGTTGGTCGATTGCATTGCCTATTTATTTATCTATATTTGAAGAAATGTTTACCTTCTAGACATTATTTTAATTAAGTCATTGATTTTGTATTGTACGCTTTATCTTCTGAGACCTTATAATTGCTGGATTGTATGCCCTCTTAGACTAGGTTTCTGATATAAAATCGAATTATTTAATAAAAGAATTTGATTTCAGAAATTGTTTGTGAATTTACTTTTTGTTTGTGCATGATTTTCGTTTGGAACAGACCCATTGTGTTTAAATAAGTGATCCGGGTGAATGGTGGTCTTTCACAGTAAGGTATGGATCACGGGTTATTTAACACATAAACATTTGTTCTTAACCTATTGATGAGACTGGGAACCTCATCATATTTAGGTTATTATGTTATGAATTCCAAATGGGGAATGGCTTACCTTTAGCCAGTGGGTAGTCCACTCACTTCATGACATAAGCGTATTTCGAATACGTAGAACAGGACCTGTAGTAGTGGTTTCTCAAAGTACTATATGGTAGAAACCTAGACTACTACCGCTACAGCGTGGACTAGTACTCTACGACTTGAGTATGAGTTGGTGGTCTAGCGAAGGCTGGAAGCATATACTTTGATTTCTTGTAGTTGAGGTTCTATCATAGGGCCAATATACTTACATGTTGGATATGTGTGACTAGTTAGTTAAGACAGGACTTATACAAGATAGTTTACGCACTATATCACCCCTTGTGGTTGTCAGAATGGTCTAAATTATCCGGGGCCCTGGGAAACATGACTTGGATGTTTGCTTTAGGGTAGCTCCCTTGGAAAGCGGAAACACTCCGGGAAGTCGTGGATCATTGGACTAGAAGCCTAAGGATGGTAGATGTCATTTAGAGGGGTGTTAGTACACTTCTTCCTCTCTAAATGTGCGGCGATGTGTAGAGGGGTATTTTAGTCATTTCACACTGTAGGTCGGAGACTTTGCGAATGCAGCATTGTCCTTGGGGTCAATATTTCCTTATGGTGATATTAGAAAATATTTAAAATGCAAAATACAGCTATTTATATAGCGGGGGTATTTTGGTCATTTTAGCGACCAAGGCGATGTGTCTTTTTGGTCCTCGGGATAGCCGTAAGTCCTAACTATTTTTGGGATGAGGAATTGGTCTCAGTTGAAGAGGATTTTATTTTATTTTGTTTTATTTTATTTTATTCAGGAAGTCTAATTTATTATTGGATTGGAATAAAATAAATAAATAAATAAATAAAATAGGAGTTGAGAGAAATTAATTATCTAGTTTATTTGGTTAATTAATTATTCAGGGCCTAGGTCCAGTATGAATAATTAAGAAATTAACCTGGGCTTAAACTAGGGGAAATAATTAATGTTTAATTATTTATTGGGTTATTTATGTAGGCCCAAGAAATAAATAATTAGAGATTAATTATTATGGTTCATTTGGGCTCATTAATTATTTATTGGGTTACTTATGTAAGCCCAGAAAATAAATAATTAATATTTATTATTTTGGGCCTTTTGGGTCCAAGAAAAATAATAAATATTTATCTGGCCCAATAGCTTGGACCTTAGGGTTTTTTCCAGATACGGTTAAGAGGAGTTTAAGGTTAGGCCAAACTGTTTCTCAGGATAACATCCGGATATTTTGAAATCCCGGGGATATGTTTATCAGAGATTGAGAGACCTAATTTTGGCTAAATATAAACAACTCTTTGAAAAGAAAAAAAAAACCCTAATTATTTTCCTTCCCAAGCAAAGACTCACGTGAGTCTCTCTCTCTCTCACAAAAACTCTCTCATTCTTCTTATTTTTCCCTTGTTCTTTGCTAACCAATAGCGAACGAACCAAGGAGAATTGAGACCCTTCCTCTTCACCATAGTGTTCACCGACTAGAGGGTAGGCTGAGGAATATCCCGAGAGCTGGAGAGCTAAGCGTTAATGCAAACAAGACGCAGTCGAAGGCTAGCGGGTGTTCAACCGGAAGCTCCTTCAACTGTGCAAAGCGAGGCGATTCCAGTCGTTCAATCCGCTCTTACTCAACCTAGAAGGGTTAAGGAGCGCAAATGTATGATCTTCACGCTTCTGCATGGCCTTTATGGCTCGCGTATAATTTTTTTTTGTCTCTGTTTTTATCTGTCCATGGCTCCCTGTTCTGCGTTTTGCCATCAATAATAAGTTTTGATTTGATTTATTTTGAGTTAAGTTCATTATTTTCTTTGCTTTGCCTAGTTATAAAGACCTCCGTTCCTAAAGATCGAGCGACATCCCTGACCCTATCGGGTCTCTATTAGCAAGGTGTTACGTGGTAGCTTGAGACTAGTTACAGACTTATAACTTGGAAGATAATCGAAAGTTCATAGGATAGATGGACTTAGTTAAGTGTACGATGACTAAAGATAGGATATGCTGAGCCAAACGCACTAGATGGAGCAAGTGATTGGTATGCGGTGTACGAGCCTGGCCCGTGATACAGTTAAGGTATCCTATTTCTAGCAAGAGTCTACAATGTGATCAAATCTTAGTCTCTATCTTGCGAGATAAGGATAAATCCTTTAGGAGGATGAAATTTTAAGAGATATAAGATCGTAGCTTATGAGATCGAGCCACTAGTAAAAGAACCTTTCGAGACTTATGGGTTAAGCCTTTGGGTAGTTGAGCCCTAGTGGGAGTTAATCACCAATTTAATAATTGCTAGACTTATTTGGGAAGCTCTATGTAAGTAGTATGTAGCATTTATTTTTAATAAAACACATAACAACCAAGAGAGAAGCACAACCTAAAGAGTGAGAGAGAATGCTTATTATACTCTAGAGAGTCTAGAGAGGGGAAAGATCACAAGAAGTGATCATTATATTTATCAAAAATATAGGAGCACCTTGGGAAGTGGTTGAGATACACAAGAGTTTAGGCTAGACTTTGTAATAGTTTAGGTTAGCTTGTGGGACCTTAACCAGCTAAGAGTTGACCGTTGTAATCTTATACTCTTATTATAGTTGTTCTTGAATGATAAAGGTCAAAATTAGGCATTGGGTGCAAGTAATTTAATTGTATATTTTATTTCCGTGTGTTTTGACTAAATCTTTTGTGTGTGGGTTGAGGCTAAATAGCCTAGTTAATGTGGGTTAGGTTGTAATGGGTAGAAGGCCTTCTTAAATTCGGGTGCTGTACTTAACCTTGTGATAAATTATGGTATCAGAGCAAGTGTTTGGTGGAGCCTGACTAGTAAAGGTTCGTGGAGTGTGTGTGATATTAGTGCCTAGAGTGGGTGCTACTAAAGGGTTTGACGAAGGAATGTAATAGCTAATCAAACAAAATCGCGAACTACTCAACTAGAGGCACTAATGGCCTCATTATTTGAAGCAGTAGGCATGGTGGACCCAGGAGATGGATCTCCTTTATTACCCCTGATAGGAATCTATCCACGCAACAAGGCACATCTAAAGAAGGGAGGTGGAAAGTCAAGACTTACTTCAAATCTCCATGGGAACATTCAACATTCAAGAAGTTTCACAAGGATTTTTAAGCCATCCAAGCATACAAGCCAAGAGCAAAAAAGTTTGTAAAGAGATTAGTAGTGAAGGGAGCTATAAATGGGATATAAAAAGAACAACAATCCTTATAGAGAATTAAGCCAACATTGAAACAAGGATTCATGTCCAAAGGAGTAACAAGAAGAGCTCAAAATGACTAATATTTCATTTGGAAGATCAAGAGAACATATGGAAAAGGAGTGGAGGTCAAATAAGCAAGGATTATAGTGCAACAAAACAAGAGAAGTTGCCCAAAGCTGACCTGGTGCCATCCCAGATCGATAGACCCAGCACTAGCCCAGATTTAGCTTGATTTTGTTGCTTGGACAGAATTGAGCCGATACCGGCTCCGTGTGCTAGAGTCGGTGCCAGCCCTATTCTAGTCAGTTCTGAACTTTCACAACTTTTCTTGTTTTCAACCTTTTTTCATTGTAATTTAATTTTCATGACTTTTGCTATGATTTAACCTATTTTAAAGCATGTAATAGGGCCTCAAAATGTGTATTAAGGCCATTTAATATTTAGGTTTACTTGGTTAATAGTTTAGGGCAAGGCAACTATAAATATGGTCTTATAACCATTATAAACATAACCTTGGGGCATATATAAAATATTTGATAGTTCAAGAACTTTTTGAGAGCTTTGAAGAGGGCAATTCTCTTGGGTGATTCTCATAAACATAGACTAAATGAAAAGATTTAGTTCCACATTTGATCTTGTCTCTAAATCTTAAGGGATAATCTCAACTTCATCTATTCTATATGCTAGGTTGCGTAGTGTTTGATAAGATTGTATTAGGTGCTTTCAAATTCCTATCCTTGGTATTCTAATCTCTAGTTAGATTAGAATGTTAATGTGTCTTTGAAGTAGTATTTATTCACATTATCATAAGAGTGTTAATTTCTTTACATTTTGGTGTTCTTGTGTGTAAGTTTGTTAGGGTTCTTGTCCTTGAGATTAATTCACATTTTTGGAGCTTTCCAAGCTCATATTAAGTGGTATAGAGGTTGTATTGTGTTGATTATAATCAACCAAATTTCTTTGGACTAAGGTACTATCTTCTTCAAGATTTGTTGAGCATTTTCAATTTTCGTAACTTTTTCTTTTGCTGTTTTGGAATGCTTGAAACTTAAAATTATGCCATAAACTTAATTCTAAATTGATCCTATAATGTTTGATGGGTTTCTTGAGGATGATCCTAATGCCCATCTTGCAAGCTTTCTAGAAATTTGTAACACGTTTAAAATGAATAGGGTTTCTGAGGATGTCATCAACCTAAGACTTTTTCCCTTTTCCTTGAGAGATAGAGTAAAATCGTGGTTAAAATATTTGTCCACCAGATGCATTACTACTTGGAATGTGTTAGCTGAAAATTTTTTGGCCAAATATTTCCCACCAGCTAGAACATCCAAGCTTAGGACTAATATTTTTGCTTTCCAACAATTAGAGTCTAAAAACCATTATATTAGGAGAGATTTAAGAAAATGCTTTGAAAATGTCCTCACCATGGATTCGAGTTGATGATACAAATGCAAATCTTTCACAGTGGGTTGAGCTTTGCGACTAATCAATTAGTTGATGTATCTACGGGTGGCTCCATCAATTCTAAAACCTCGGAGGAGGTATTTGATTTGATTGAAAATTTGGCTACGAATAACTATGCTTGGGGTCACGGTCTAGAGCTCGTATACATGGAGTACAAAAGATGGATGCAATGGCTGCATTAGTGGCAAAAGTGGAAGCACTCACGCAGAAGATTGATTAATTGGTATTGCCTCTTTCCTAAGTGCAGGCAATGAGTGTAATTTGTGATATTTATAGGGAAGGGCATCCAAACTATGAGTGCCAAAATATGGAGTCAGTACAAGAACCATTAGAACAAGTTGGTTTGTAGGCAAGGTAATAATCTTTATAGTAATAATTATAACCTAGGTTGGAGGAATCACCCTAACTTTTCGTGGAATAATTAAAACCAACCTCAGCAAGCTTCTTCTAATTTTGGGATTCAATGGACTCAACCGCCTCTACCGTACAATACTCCACCGGCTAAACCATCATTGGAAGAGTTGGTCAATTAATTGGTAAGTGGAATAGAGACACAATTCTAAGGAGTCGATGTGACCATGAGAAATTTGCAGGTGTCCATGTGCAACCATGAAAGTCAAATTGGCAGCTAAACAAATGCCTTGATGATCATTAAACGGGATCACTTCCAGGTACCACTGAGCCTAATCTACATGATCAAGATCATGAAAAACGCTGATTTTGAACTACTTTAGTTTTTGGACATCTTTATAATTTTCATTTATTTGGTTGTTTCTTTTTAATTGTTAGACTGTATTCTTTTCATGAGTTCATGTTCTTTTCATTTGATTCCATTAAATCCTATTTTAAAAAAAATGCGGTCAAAGCTGACCCGGCGCCAGGCCCAACATTTGGCCCAGCACTGAGCCAGCACAGCCTGACAAGGAACACGAGCAGAGCAGACTGGCTCTAGGCCCAGTCCATCGGCCTGGTGCCAGTCCGATTCGGCCGCGACCTCAAAAGCCGGCCTTCTTGACCATTTTGTTCAAAAAACTTTCATTCTTCTCAAATATTCTCTCAAGCCATCACCAGGTTCAACACCAAAACACTGTCGTGTCATTTTCTAAACCTCCAAAACACTTTCGAAACACAAAATTCTCACTTTGTTCTTGAATGTTTGGATCAAACCAAAGAAAAATCCAATCTTTTCCTCGAAAAACCCATTTTTCAATCCTTTCGTTTGGAGCATGACTTCTTCAATCTTTTTGTATAGAATCATTGCTCATACATTGAAGATCATTGTCATATGATTTTTCTACATTAGATACGGTTTAATTTTTTTCTTATGAATTTTGGGTAGTTTTCTATGCATTTTTTGGGCAAAATGTCTTGAATATTTTTTTAGGTGAAGGATTTGATTGTTGATGTTGCTTTCTTTGAGCTTTCATTGGCATAAGAAAATCATTGATACTACTTTATGATTAATGCCATTGGTGTTTTTAATCTTTTTGGATGTTATTGAGCATGCATTCTTTAAGAGTAATTTTTGAGATATAGGATAATTGTTCATATTTAACTTAGCCTTGTTCTTAGGAGCTTTACATTATGATATAAATGGCATGGCTAATTGAGCATTGTGATTCTAAGTTGTACATTGATTCATTGATAAATATTGAGCATTGTGGATTTGATAAAAAATGTTGATATTGTGTTAGGATTGGAAATTGGCTATATTTCTTGCAAGTTTGTTGAAGGATGTTGAGTTGTGTTTTATTGACTATCTTGTGGTGTTTTGTGTTGAGGTAGTGGTGGTGTTGAATGGTGTTGTAATAGTGAGATGGTTAAGAGTTGAACATTGATTATGTTGTAAAAAATAAGTTGAGAAAGTCTTATTTTTCTGTCCTATCACTTTTCTTCATCATTTCATCATGTCTAGAAGAGCTAGGGGGTTAGCACCGAGGGCTAAGAGAGCTCGAGATGCATCTTTATCCACACCTTCTTTCAAGCCTCTGCATACCCAACCTACCAAATTCTATGATCCTATATGTCAGATCTAGCATGACAGGCACCAACACAATAAGATTATAGTTGAAAAATGATATAATCCTTCTTTAGACAATTCCCTGGAGCTTTCTACTATGTTTAGGTGCTTGGGGTGGCAGCCTATCATTAGAATAGAAGGTGCTTATTGTCCTATATGTGTGAGAGAGTTTTATGCCAACATGAAGGAGAAGAAAAATAACCTCCAAGTCATCTCCACCATGGTAAAAGGGATTCCCATTGAGTTTGACAGAACTAGGCTAACTAAGATTTTGGGAGTCCTTGGTAAGGGGCAAAGGATTGTTGTGGACCATAATAACCAAAAGGTTATTTGCGAGTCTACATGGGATGTGAGGGCTGTAAGGGATAGCTTTCACATGTGGAGAAAAAGGCAAATAGGTCATAACTATTATTACTCAAATAATAACCTTGAGGCTCAATAGCTTGTCATAGTCTATATCTTTGCTTTCAACTTCTATTCTAAGGCTAGTGGCTTCAATGAGTCTAGGGTTCTTGACCTTTATATTCTGGATAGGATGAGGAAAAGTGAGCCTATTCCCCTTATTCCAATTATCATTCAGTCCATGAGAGAGGTAGTTTTCTCTAACATTATAGCCAAAACCTTCAAATTCTCTTTGGTTATTATGTGTCTTTTGAGATGCTTTGGAGTAAGGATGGATGGAAAGTTGAGTGAGCTTACTACTGACTGAGACCTAGTGATAGAACATACTTTAGTTCAATATGGGTATCGCTATGATGAAAGGGCAAAGCGGTGAAAAAAGCCTTTTGAGCTGCAGCACCCTGGGATGGAGTAGCTTCCCCCTGATGAGGAGGAGGATGAAAAGCCACCTACTAGACCTACCCCGCATGCCACTAGCTCTCATTTACATTCTGCTTTTGAGGCACAAGTGGAGGCTCAGTTGGAAAGCTAAATGACCATCCTTCTCCAGCTTCGCGACTCCATTACAGACATTTGTCATCGCCAGGATATTTAATATCAAAAGTTGGCCACTTTGATCAAATAATCTACTGGTGCATCTTCCAGTCGCATAGCTGACGATGATGATGATGAGGATGACTCTTAACTTACTCTCTTATATTTTATTTTATTTTCTATTTTAATGACCTTTGTAACTTTTAGGTATCTTTTCTTTTACGCTATTTTTTATTTCTTTTTCTAGATTTATATTTTTTCTTTATTTTGTTTCTTTTTGAAGTAGGTACTTCTATAACTTTTTCAAATAACTCTTTCTGGTGGTGAATTCATACATAGTGGCACTACGATATAATGGAAGTATCTTCTTCTCTTTATTCTTCTTCTTTATTGATTTTGATCTTCTTAATTGTATTTTTCTTCGGATATCTTTGGCCATTGAGGAAAATGTCTAGTTTAAGTGTGGGGGGAGAATGAGGTTGAAGAGATATTTTTCCATATTATGTTTTGTGAAAATTTTCAAAATTTCAGTGGATTTCATTGTTAAAGCAATGATGTAATTCTTTTTCTTACTTGAATATGATTCTTTGTCATTCATTAAGTTGATTTTGATGAAACTTGTTTATTGGATAAGATATTTGTCAAGACTTGAGAAATTTGATTAATATTGTATTAGTGTTTGAATGTTATTTGACTCATATAGTTTGAATATGAAAAATATAGTGAATGTGTGTAAAGTTTATTGGCTAACTCTTCTATTATGAGTATAAATTTTGCTTAGCTTTGAGTTATGATAAGAATGTGAGTTGATAAAAGATCTTTGAGAGGAAAGATTGTGGAGAATTATAAAAAAAATTTGTTTGAGTTGAAAAAATAATGAGTGGAAACAACACTATTTTTATGTGAATTGAGAAAAATATGCTCTTATTGTTAATCTTTGAAGACCTTTTGCTAAAAAATGGGGTTAATATGGGGGGAATTAGCCAGTGTATTCGGTGCACTCTCCTGAAGCTGTCCCAAAAGCAAAAAGGTAAGAAAGAGTAAAGGAAGAAAGAAAGAATTTGTTGGAGGAAAAAATGATGAGTGAGAATATAAAGGGGGCCAATATGGTGTGTAAAGAGAAATCAATACACTTGAGGCTATTAATTCTATAAGTCATTGAAAAATTGAGAGAAGAAAAATTGGAGTTCTTTCCTCGCATCTTTGGTAGATGGCTTGACTTGTGTAATTCATATTATCTATATTTTAACTTGAAGAATGAAATAATTTTCTTAGAATAAGGTATGAACCTGATTAATTTGACTTCAAGGGGTTTTTGGTGTCTTGTCAAATATTTCAAAGTTTAATTGATTTCAAAGGGTGTGAATGACAAGAATTATATCTAAAGTTTGAAGGGAAGTTATAATCCTTGGTATGTTGTAAAGAGTTTTTGGAATGAGTAAGAACTTGTATTTTCTTGATAATTTTCTTGGTTAAAGTGTTTTGCTTGAGGACAAAGAAAAGTTCAAGTGTGGCGATATGTGATAGGAGATTTAATAACTATTAATTTTCTCATTATTTGAGGTTATTTTGAGATACATTTGTTGTAATAACGAGACATATTCTTTCTTATTTGACATTTTGCTTGTAAAAATCATTTTTGGTAAATTTATGCATATTTGAGTTAAATTTGAGCAAAAAGTGAACAATTCCAGAATGCATCTGGTACCAGGCCCGGCCAAGGGACTATGCGCTAGGTCTATTCTAGTCAAGCAGAGGGAAGAACAGACCTTGCACCAGGTCTGGCAAGTGGACCAGGCGTCGGGTCCATTCTGTCCTGCCAATGAAAACAGAGCAACAACTAGAGGAAGAATAGATTGTACCTGGTGCCAGGTGGGCCAAAGGTACCTGGTGCCAAGCCTGCTCTGGAAGGGGAAAATCTTGTGCACGAATTTGAAAATTTTCCAAAAACTTTAGTATTTTCTAATTCCTACTCGGCTAAGATCCTTCAAATAATGAATTTACCATCAAAGAGGCATATAAAAGTAAGAGAAAACACAATAGAATAGAGGAGGGGAGGTGGATCAAAGAGCATAAATTACAATTACTCATTGAATGAGGAATTCACCCAATCAAGGAGGATTGATTACTTGTTATTAGTGTTTATTGATGTAAGTTCTTCTAATTGACGTAGACAAAACAATGTTAGGAGTTCCATTGCATTGATTTCATAATTGTCAATTCTTAAAGGACTTGAACGAAGAAGTTCGGATTTTAGGACTAAGTTATCAAAGATTAGTTGATTTCACCTAGACCAATATATACTACATCCTTGAGTTGTATATATTTTTTTAATTTTCTTTTCTCACTTTATTTGGGTTGGTTAAACAATGAATGAAAAATAATTAGGGTGTACTTGTTCCTTTAAGGATAGATACTCATCAATTCCCTATGCTATGTTTGCGATGAGTATACTTTCTCACATGTATATTTTGGGATTAATGTTTTAATTAAAACATGAAGTTGATTTATCAATTCATGTTTTTAAGGAATTGATATTCATGCATATTTTGGTTAGGCTGGCTTGATTGACAAATCTATTAATTGAGTCAAAATATAATGATGAGCTTTATGCATGTTTTGGCTATGTTAGATAGATTCACAAGTCTATTAATATGAATCCAAAAAATATAGTAATTCCATGGATTGACAAACGAAGTAGAATTTATCTAACTAGATTCATGACTTGACAAATGATTGAATTTTACTTTGCATTCCTTCATGATGCTAAGATTATAATTACTTGAGAGAATTGTTTAATAGTTCAGTATCATGTTTTCTAGGATAATTGTTTAAATTGCATATTCCTACATCTTTGAGTTATATATATTTCTTTAATTTTCTTTTATCACTTTATTTGGGTTGGTTAAACAATGAATGAAAAATGATTATGGTGTACTTGTTCCTTTAAGGATAGATACTCATCAATTCCCTATGCTATGTTTGCAATGAGTATACTTTCTCACATGTATATTTTGGGATTAATGTTTTAATTAAAACTTGACTAAGGGAAGAATTTAAATTTGAAGATTTTTTTACACCCAAAATTTATGCATCAATAATAATAAAAAATTTTCCCGAAGCTGGACAGACTTAGGCTGACACCAGCCCAACGCACTAAGCCGGTGGCCGCTGCAGTTGGGGCTACCATAGAGAAGACGATTTTAGCAATTTGTTTTCAAATCTTTCCAACTTCCTTCGGTTTTTCTCTCAACCTTGTGTTGGCTTTTCATATCCAAAAACCACCGAATCAATTTTTGCCTTCAAAAACACCAACCCAACATCTAATCTTCTTGTTTTTATTGAATTAAGGATTAAATCTCCAAACATTCCAACCTTTTCTTTAAAAACTCACTTTAAAATCTCATGTTAAAATTGAATATTTCTTCAAAAGAATTACACAATTTGATTGCCCATGAATTAAAGAGCATAAATGTATGATTTTATTTTTATTTTTTGCATTCTTACGGTTAAATTATTACCAAGTATTTTTACTATTTTAGGTCTATTTTTTGGCAAAAATTGCATAACTTGGAATTTTTGATTGAATTTGGTTGAATTTGTAGCTCCATTATGATTGAAATAGCATAAGTTTATGGTTCAAGGATTATTTTTGCTATAACATGTTTCATATGTTGATCATATGTTGGCTATTTTTGGGTTAGATTATTCTGGTGATTAATTCATGTTAGATAGTCAATGTCCTTAGCAATGATTTATTGTTCATGAATTGTAATATAATCACGTTCCTCACATGCTATGATCATGTTCCTTACAAGTTGGAGATTATAATGTTGTTTGAATTGTTGTGTTATATTTGTTTTTGTAGGATTTATGAGGAGATTTGGATTATTTGGTTTATATTATGGAGTGAGAAAGTTGTGGATTGATTCTAAAAGGTTGAAGGTTGTGTATCGTATTGTGGGGGTGATGAATTGATTGTGAATTGTGACTGGTTGAGGGTGATGTTATGTTGTTAGAGTGCCTATTTCTCATTCTTTCTTAGTAGTCATCTTGAAACACTCTCATCATGCGCCCCCCCCGCCCCCCCAAAAAAGGCCAATCTTCAAAAAGCGTTAGAGTCTTTTCTTCGTCTGTCCCTACCTCTATTGGCCCCATGTTCTTATACCTTACTTATTTCATTGATCCTTCCTGTCAGGAGTAGTATTCTAAGCAGGCATCTAATAAAATCATTGTGGAACACACTTTTGCACCCTTTTTGGACAATTCCCTTAAGCTCATGATGATGTTTAGATGGTTGGGGTAGGGGCCTATTGTTCAATTAAAAAGATCCCATTGCCCTATCTTGGCTAAAGAATTTTATGCTAACATAGTGCAGAAAAGGAATAATCATCTTGAGACCGCTGAAACCACGGTAAAGGGTACCCTTATTTTTATGGATTGAGACATATTAACTGCCATCTTGAATGTTAATAATGAATGCTTTTAGTTAGTTGTAGATCACCATAACCAAAAGATAATCTCTGACCATGAATAGAAGGTGAATGATACTAGAGCTATACTAAGAATGTATAAGAAAGGCCCTATAGGGTAGGTAGGCTTTTATTCTAACAATGGCCATGAGGCCAACCTACATGCCCTAGTTTGTATCTTTTCCTACATTGTTGTTCCTAAAGCTAGTATGTTTAATGAGTCCCAAGTGATTGACATCTATATCTTACATAAGATGATGCATACCTAGCCTGTCCCTCTTAATCATTTGATTATTTAGTTTATAAGGGATATGGTCCATTCTCATCTTTCTTCTAACGTCTTTGTTTTCCCCTTATGATCATGAAGATTCTAGAGGCTTTCAGAATTTGTTTTGAGGGAGAGCTTACTGAGACCACCATTGAGAGAGATCTAGTCATTGAGCAATCCTTAATTAGTTGTGGTTATCAGTATAGTGCTGACGTAAAGTGATAGTTGAGACCTTATGATGTCTAGCACTCAAGCCAAGTTGAGTTTCCACTTGTGGAGGAGAAGCATCCTACCCCACCACCAAGATTTCGAGCTCATCGTTCATAGCCCCAATCAAAGACTGATGTTGAGACTGAGGTGATGGGTCAATTAAAGTAGTTGAGAGTAAGTGTGGGGACACAAACAGAGATCCTTCTTCAGTTTCGTGATTCCATGACTACACTTACTATGAGGTGAGACGCTCATGAGTAGTAATGGGCTCAATAGATGTAGCGGTTCCCTGGAACACAAGGAGATAGTGGTGGCTATATGGATGATGATGATGATGATGATGCTAAGGTGACGATGATGCAGAGGATGATGATGATTGAGCATTCCTCTATTGCTTACTTTTTACCTTTCTAGTCTTCTTTTCTCCTTATATTTTTATGACTTTTGTAAGGCTACTTCTTAGTTATTATTATTATTATTATTATTATTATTATTATTATTATTATTATTATTATTATTATTATTATTATTTCGTTTTAGTTTCTTTTCCTTTTCTAGCTTTATGCTTTGTGTTGTTTCTTTTATTTTATTTTTAGGCATCTTCAACAATACCCTTATGATGGATTCACCTGCTATCTTAAGGAAACTATTAATCTTTGTAAGTTTTTTCTTTTATTATCTTCTTCCTCTCTATTTATTTTGGTCCATTGACTTTGCTTTATTTGTTCTATTTTTTTTAATTAAGGACAATGTTCCGTTTAAGTGTGGGAGAGAATTCAGAATTGGAAATATATTCTATCTATGTTGGTTTGGGGCTAAATTGCTAGATAAATTGCTAGATTTTTCAAACTTTTTCAATTTTTTTATAATTTTTTTTATTTATAACGAGCTTGTAATTATCTTTCTTACTTGGAATATGATTTTTGTCATTCAATTCGTTGGATTTTTATTAATAGTGAATTGGTCTATTAGATTGGATATGTTAAGTTTTAAGAATTTAAGTTAATATTTGTTATTTTACTTATCTAGATTTAAGGTGGATGATGTGATGAATATAGGGAAAGTTGTTATCTAATTCTTGTATTATAGATCTAAAATTTGCTTGACTTTAGGTGATGAATAAAGAATTGAGAAAGTTAGAAAAACAATGAGTGAAAAAAAAAAAAAAGATCTTTGTTATGTGCTCTGAAAAAGAATTGTATTGGAAAAATGCTTTTATTTTTAAATGTTAGTGAGACTTTTTGTTGCAAAAGGAGGTTAATATGGAGAGAAGTAGCAAGTATTATTTGGTTCACTCTCTTGAGGCTATTCCGAAGGCAAAAACCCAAGAAAGAGCAAAGAAACAAAATGTTGAAAAAAAAAAGATAAAAAAGAAAAGCAATAATAACTATAAGGGGGCCGATACGGTGCATGAAGAGAATTCCATTCACTTGAGGCTATCAATTCCCTAAGCCATTGAAAAAAAAAAAAAAAAAAGTGGAGTGTCTTCTTTAAATCATTACTTGAGTTGTGCAATTTTTGAGTTTATAATGTTTGAATTGGTTAGATAGTTTAACTTGTATGATTCATATTTTCTACATTTTTACTTGAGAAGTGAAAATGTTTTCTTAGACTAAAGTATTGACTTGCTTAACTTGACTTTGATGGCCTTGGTATTTTTAATCTATTGCTTCAATTTGCAAATGTTCACAAAGGGTTAAAAGAATGACAAGATAATATCTAAAGTTTGAAGGAGAATTGTAGCTTTGTTATAGTAAAAATTTTTTAGATTTAAACTTGTGTTGTCATATTTTTCCTTATCTTAAGTACTTTGCTAGAAGACAATCAAAGATTCAAGTATTGGGAAATGTGATACAAGCTAAAATCATCATTTATTTCCTAATTATTTGAGAAAATTGTGTGATGCATTTGATGTTATAACTAGATATATTCTTTCATATTTGATATTTTACATTTAGAAAGGTATTTTAGTGATCTTACATAGAATAAAGAAAGAAAAAGGTAAAAACAACTGACGCCGAACAGAGCATTGCCGGTGCCAGCTGTGCATAGCACAACAAGCATCAGCCTAAGGCTGGAACGGAGCTGAATAGAGGGGGCTAGTGCCAGCCGTGAGGGATTGGGTTGGCACAGGCCCTAGTTTACATAGAGGCCGTTAATTTTTCTTTTGTGCACGTGAATTTGGAAATTTCTTAAGAGTTTTGGTATTTTTCAACTTGTACTCAACCTAGAACTCTTTGGGAATGATTTTTATCATCTTGGGAGCCTAGTTAAGCAAAGAAAATAGAAGTGAAACATATGAATCTAAGGATCACAACTAGAAATCAATTATTGAAAAGGATATCATCATTCAAGGGGCATTGTTTAAGAAGGTCACTAAGGGAGAAGAAGATGGCTTATCTATGAGTTCTTTATTTTACGTTTGTTTTCTTTTTTCTAGAACAATGATGTGATCAATGTTTTTATTGTAATTTGAAATTATTTTGGGATTCATGATTTTTGGGTTAATTTAATCTTTTGATCAATTGATTATTATTCTTGGCATTTGATTATTTTTTTAATTAAAATTTGATTGACTCTTATTGTTGATTTACTTGCAAAAGAAGTTTATAGTGGTTTCAATTTAATTAATTTCATATTTGTTATCTCTTGACTTGCTTAAAAAATGGATTAATTGTCAAGAACTTAGGTAATCAAAGATTTGTTAATAATTGCTAGAATATAAATTCATTGGCTAATTTCATACTTTAAATCACCTAGAATATAGAGATTTATGTGAGGATTAATTTTAATGCATTTTTGGGTAAATTTGTTGAGATAAAATATGCTCACTATTTTAACTAAAGGGTATTGATTCTATGGATTGCAAACGAAGTGGGTCTACTTAAATCCCTCAAAATGTCAAGATAATAATTGATTGTGATAATTAAGTGATTTATGATTATGTCTTCAAGAATATTTGTCTAGTTGTATATTCTTTTATCCTTGTATTGTATATATTTTTCTTTATTTTTCTTTTTGTTCTCTTATCACTTTATTAGGTCTGAGAAACAATGAATGAAAAGTAACTAATGGTAGTTGTTCCTTCAGGGTCGATACTCGTTAATTCCTTATATTATGCTTACGATGACTATGCTTGCTCATATGTGTAATTTGGAGATTAATATTTTATTTAAAACTTGGTTAGGTATGGATTTAAAATTGTATAATTTTTATATACCTAAATAGTACACATCAATCCTCTACAATCCCTTTTAGATATTTTATGGATCGATAAGCTAACTAAATACTCATCCTAGTAGGTCATAACTCTTCCAAGCCTAATTTCTTAATTGTCTCAAAAGGTAAAATTTTAATGCTAGCACCCAAATCAGTTAGAGCATTCCCAAAAGCCAAACTCTCAATTAGACAAAGGATAAAGAAACTCCATAGATATATTAGCTTTTAGTATAGCTCGTATTTGTTCTATAGGATTGCCCAGCATTCTTCTTGCAGGGTCACTTTACAAAGCTAATGCATATAGATTTGGGTATAAAAATCATATAAAAACTAAGCACATTCCTAACCAAGCTTACATTAAAACGTTAAACCCCAAATTACACATATGAGCAAGCGTACTCATCATTAACATAGCATAGGATTCAAACGAGTATTGATCCTCAAGGAACAAGTATACATTAATCACTTTTCTTTCATTGTTTAACTGACTCGATAAAGTGAAAAATAAATAAAATAAAATAAAATAAAATAAAAGAATATATACATATCAAGGATGGAGAAGTATGTAACTTAAGCCATTGTTTAGAGAAACATGATCTTAAAGAACCTAACCATTATCATAACTAATCATTCCCTTGGCATCATGAGGATTAAGATAGACTCAATTCTTTTTCAATCCATGAAATCACTATCTTCTAGACAAATTAGCATCACATATTCTGTCTCAACTAATTCACCCAAAAGATGCATGAAACAAAATCCTTGATTAAATTTTCATATGCTGGCAAACTTAAAACATGAAATTAACCAATGAATCCATATTCTGGTAGACATCAATTAACCTTTAATTACTTTGTTCTTCACAATTAACCCATTTTTCAAGTAAGTTAAAAGACAACAAATATGAAACTAATGAATTGAAACTACCATCAACCTCTTTTTCAAGCAAGTCAATGGAAAGAAACAACCAAATAATCTCGTAATAGGCACAAGTAATTAAATACCAAGAAAAATAATCAATTAATTGAAAGATCAAATAACTCTAAATACCATGAATATCTAAAACAATGTCGAATTACAATAAAACAATTAACATATCATTGTTCAAGAAAAAGAAAACAAAGTAAAAGAAAGTACTCATAGACAAGCCTCCTTCTTCATTTGAAGACCTTTTTGCACAATCCTTCTTGATTTGAAGAATTCCTCATTTGATTTAATGATTTTCTATGATAATCAATGAATTCTCCACTTTTCCATTGTGCTTTTCATCTATTTATAGGCTTGGGAAGTGTCTAAACTTATTGGTGTAATGTTCTTGGTCGAGTAGAAGTTGAAAGATACTAAAACTCCACAATTACCAAAATTCGCGTAGAAAAATCACAATCCCACCTTTTTCTCAGAGCACAATCAGCGTCGACTTGGCTCTCTCAGAGCCGGCACCGGTTGTATTCTGGGTCTCTATTCATTCACCGATTTTTTCTTAATTTTAACACCATATAGTCCATAATGCAACCGGTGCCACCTTGGCTACTGGAGCCGGTGCCGGTTCCACTCTATTCCGGTCTATTTTGACAATTTTCATCTCCTCAAAGTGTGTATCAACAGTGCATGGCCGGTGCCGGCTCCTATGCCTTGTCTGGCGCCTCCTCTTGTCTATTTTATGATGTTTTTGCTTCGTTTTACTCCAAAAATCTGTAATAATGAACAAAATACATTTTTCAAGGGTAAAATCTCAACTATGAAGGAATATGACTAGTTATTGAACAAAATGTATCACAAAAGAGCCTCAAATAACTAGAAAAAATATGACTAATTTAGCCCTATCATATTCCCCCACACTTAGCTCTTTGCTTGTCCTCAAGCAAAGTATCAAAGACAAGTAGGAAAACACAAAGTTTAATCAACCACTCAATCAATTTCAAAACAATATCCTCATCGCTTTCTTGATTCAAGAACATAAAACACATGCTACTACACCCTTCACAACAAATGCAAGACTTGTGTTAGTGAATAATGACTTAGTAGAACCATCACAATACTTAACAATATTCTCAAAGTATTGGAAAGAATTTAGTTTAAAAAAAATATGTATTCCATAAGCTTACTTTTCATACACTCTCTCCACTAATCCAAGACATATCATTATTCTACTTAGGTCAAGTAGGACTTTTAAGCATGTAATGTAGCTTAGCAAACGAAAGATATAGGAAAATCAAATAGGCAAAGAAGCTAAGAGTTCGCAAGAAAAAGGATAAAGAAATGAATCAATAATTTCCAACTCTTCTTGCTCTCCAATTCCACAAATTAATCAAACCATAACCTTATTTAGAAATTACATCTCAACTCAAGCAAATCCTGCATTTTCTCTCTTTTTCCATTCTTCTTCTCACCTTTCCACTTCCTTCATCAATTCTTCTTTATTTTTCACAAGATCACTCAAATGTTCAGCAATGGTGTTAAGTATTTTATATGAACTCAACTTTTACCGCTTAATCACCATTCCTCTTATGATCTTTCTTCTCTCTTTTTCTTTCAATTTTCTTTTCTTTCACTCCTCTTTTGTTCTTTTCTACTGCTGTTCTTTTCTTTCACATTTTCTCTCTTTCCATTTTTTCTGGCAGCTTTTTGTTTTCTTTTCTTGTTTTCAACCCCTCTTTTCTTTTTTCTTTTCTTTTTCTTGTTCAACACAACTATCAATACATGACTGAAAGTAATGAGTCATGATCTTTTTCCAATTATTCTTCCTCAACATTCTCCTACATATATTTTTATCCATCAAGAGCATAAAGATTTGGAAAAATTATTCAAACTCTCAGAAACAAGTAATGGACAAAGTATGATAATGGGTTTTGAAGAAAAAAATCAACAATTTAGGCTCAAAATAGGCACTATGGATAATATAAAAATTGGTAGGCTTGAAAAAGCTCAAATTATCCAAAGAACGCCTATTATCGTCATCCTTAAGTTAAATCATGACTATCTTTCTTATTTCACCTCAAGAGATATTCAAGTAAGTTCTAGAATGCTCCATGAATTTTAGTAGAAAAATAGGTTTAAGAACAATGCAAAGCATTCGATCAAGAACTACTTCGTCTAAGTGCGTGCAAAAAGTCATGTATAAGTCATAACTGATCTAGAACATATACTCTATAGTCCATCATAAAGACATACATTAAAAATATAGCTTGAAATCTCAAAGAAAATCTGAAAATTTTTGAAAAATTTTTGCCCAAAATGTTTGCTCCCAAGAAGGCTAAAGTATATGCATAGAAGAAGTCTTAAACAAATCACTCCCCCACACTTAAACTGGACATTGTCCTCAATGGCCAAAGAAACAGAACAAGGAATAAACCATACCATGGGACCAAAAATATAAAAAGGAGAAGAGATAAGAAAAATAAACTTCCATTCATTGGGCAATGTGTTGTACAAGAGCTGAATTCTTGAACAACGAGGCATTGGTATAGTACCTAAAAAGAAAAATATAAAAAAAAAACACCCCAAAGCATAAAAACTGGAAAAGAAAATAAATAAAAAATAAAAGAAAGAAAATAGTACAAAAAGAAAGAAATAAAAAACTATTAAGAAGAAAAAAAAACATTAAAAGAGAAAGGAAAAACAAGAGTGATCGAGAAAATTAGACAATCATCATGAATCCTCCTCCTCCTCATCATCTTTTTCATCATCAGTCGGTGTGGAAGTTCCCACACCACTATGTTGCGTGGAAGACTGCTACCTCCATTTAGCTAATTGCTGCTCCATAGTAGCTAGCCGTCTCGCCATGTCATTCATAGTACCCTGCAAGTATAGGAGCATCTCCATTTGCTAGTCTAATCATCCCAGTATGGTAGTCTCAAAGCTAGTCCGGGGTTGGGACTGATAACTGCTAGCTCGTGCACATGCCGATAGTGGTGGGTGCTCCTCCTCCACAGTGGGTGGCCTAACTTAACTGAGATGTCTAACCTCAAAGGGAGTTAGCCACTTTTTCAATTCCTGGCTGTACTTGTACCCACAACTCATCAGAGTTTGCTCTATCACCATATCGTGCTCAGTGGTAGCCTCCATCAGTTCTCCCTCAAGACTAACATTAAAATCTTTCAGAATTTTCATTATAACCATGGGGAAAATGAAAGCTTTTGTAGAGAGACGGTGATAAACAACATCCCTAATAGATAGGATGTTTAAGGGTGCAAGAGGGATAGGCAGTGTGTTCATCATCCGATGCAAAATATAAGTGTCAATAAGTCGAGTCTCATTAAAACCACTAGCACGGGGTACAATATTGAACCCAAACATATAGACTAGAGTTCTAAAGTTGGCAGTAAGATCGTTGTTTGAATAGAAATTATTGGCTTGAAAGGCATTATGTTTATACAACCCTAGTGTGGCTCTAGTCCCGCTGGCATCCTAATTCGGGTCAAAAAGAATTTCTGATTGTTCACATTTATCCCTTGCCAAGAATCATCATCAAATACCTGGAGGAGGTTAGCTAATTGATTTTAGGTGATGACAATGGGGATTCCTTTCACTCTCGTTTCAATATGGGGAAGGTGTTTATTGCTCTTATCAACCATATTAGCATAAAATTCCTTGATGAGCACTGGACAATACTTCCCTTACAGTTGTACTTTTGAACCACATCCTAGCCTCCTAAACATCATTCCCAACTTAAGGGCACGGTCTAGGGTAGGCGTGAAAGTACGTTCTACAATGATCTTGTTGGATGCTTTCCTATTATACCATTCCTCACAAGATGCATCTATAAACTCAGTTGGTCTAAGGAACAAAGGATCGACGGATGAAGGGATTGAGGAAGAGGAAGCCCTCGCCTTTTTAGAAGAATGACCTCGTGCTCTAGACATGGTATCAAGTAAGGAGTGGAGGAAATAGGGAGAGAGAACAATTGAGCTCCAAAACTTTAAATGGGATGTAACTTCCCTTCACAAACACAATTCTCAACTCTCACTCAACCCTCAACTAATCTCACAACCACAAAACCTAAACTCCTTCAATGTATATCACACTCCAACCAACAATCAAATCAATCACCTCCAATCAATTCAACACAACCTGCAACAATACATGTAACGTTCACTATAAAGCATAAACGTGGTAAATGTCCCCTAATGCATGCAAGTAGACATAAGCATGTGAATGAAGGCATTATCTGAAAACCAATTCAAGTTCCAGATATAACAATTATTCAACCATTACAAATAACCACAATTCTAACCTTAGCTATATGCATGAAGCCCCTAATGATCATGTGTATGAATCAAGTACCAAAGAACCATTAACTCCTAATCTAGTCATGGAATACAAAAAATGGCTTCAATGCTTTCCACGGCTTTGATCCCATGGATTTTCCTCCGTGTTTCCTGGCAATGTCCCAATTTAACGATCTCCCAGGAATTTAGCTAGTTGACCAATTTGGTTCTCCAAGTTGCGCATTGAGGCCTCTAGGTTCCTTGTTGTCACATCGACCCCTTGGAACTTAGTCTCCGTAGTACTTACCAATTGCCTAATTAACTCTTCCAATGGTGGCTTTGAAAGTGCTGCAGTATTGTTCATGGGGTTTTGTGTAACACCCCACGACTACGTACCCTAAAAGGGCGGGGATGTCGCCCCGTCCCATAGGACTAGGGGTCTTTAAAACGAGGTATAAAATACAAAGGCAACCTCCAAGAGATTCAACTTAGATAAATAAAGAAATACTCTTATTACATCAGGCTCGACCCGGAGCAAAACGAAATAAAAACAATTAATCGTTCAACAGCTTAAACAACAAATGTCTTCTAAGCAAATATGACAATAATTAGAAAAGCTTCAACTATCAATTCCCCGCTGACTCAACACAGTCTATCTCCTGAAAATATGATGTAAAACAGTGTGAGAATAAATCTCAGTAAGTCCTGTGTGTGCACATGGTGTTTAAAACTGTACATGTACGCAAAGTGGAAAACATTTGTAGAAATATTTGGCAAGTCATAAATAAATTCTCTTTCGCAAAGAGTAGGTTTTTCCATAATCATACTTTACACAAAACAATCATCCACTCGAATAAACAGTCATGTCACCACACGTTGGGCTCCATGAGAACAAAATGGCCAAGGCACCACACTTTATGCACCTTGTCCGGATCAGATTACCACACGTTGGGCGTTCTGATCAAGGTGAGTGTACAGCTCACCGGGTGAGATACTCCTCCTTCTCTACACCCAACAAAATCATCCGGGTGTCCATGCCGAGAAAATAAATAATACCTTACTAGGTACACATGCTAGCTCGGACCGGCCTGACCAACCAATACTGTTGCCTTTTCAAGCAAAGCTTATCTTTTGGAGGTGGCCTCCTGCCAGAAGACTTACTCTAACCCTCCAAGACTAGTATTGTTAGCCTACCCTTATTGAGTACTCAACGAACATATCCGTCAATTCCTGATTCACAATATTTCCAAACCTTGGCTTTGTAAAACGTGATTTTCTTTAAAAGAGATTTCTAAAAGTTTAAGGAAAAGAATAGTTTGACAAAACCGTTTAAAGAATAAATATCCACGTTTACAACCCAAGCAAATATAGTTCAACAATAGCTTTACAAAGCTTCACAACATAGACTTGCCATCACAACATTTAACAAAAGAGTTTATGCAAGGACTTACATGATATGCCTCAGATAAACGAGAGAAATTCACAGCTTGCTTTCCTCAATTATCCTCCTGATCTAAACCATATAATATCATGATCAGGGCTTCAACTAATTCGAACATGTGCCAAACTCATTTATTTTCAAAACAATTCACAATCCCCTAAGATCATATACTATGACCATATATTCAACAAGGTAATAGACATCATCTACTACCTTAAACCTTAATTTCGGCATTAAGGGTAAGTATTTCCTACCTTACAACAACCAGGTAGCAAGATCCCGATGCTCCTATGGTGATTATCCCGAGTTCGTTGGATTAGAAGAGAAAAGTTATCTCATTTTTCCTTCCTTATGACCGAGAATGCATAAAGAGATGAAATCAGCCTTGAGATGGCGTGAATCCAAAGAAGAAAAGGAAGAGAATTGATGGAAGAAAGGAATCAAGAAGTTGAGATAGTTTTTGCTTACCTTGGAGGGTGATTGGTTTTTGCTAGGTGTTGTTCTTGAGGTTTTCGAAAATTTGCTGTGGAGTTCTTGCTGGAATTTTTGTATAGAATGGAGAGGATAGATGGCTGTTATGATTTAGAGTTAGAGAAGATTGGTTTAGGGTTAGATGGTGATGTTTAGAAAGACTCCCAATGGCTTTAGGTTTCTTGGACAGCAAGGCTGAAAATTGCAGCTCACGGGTGCCTTCTTGCTGCTGACTTTGAGAGGGTTTAAGGGAGAAAATATTCTGCAATTTTGCTCTCTTGTGCTGGGTGAACTATTGCTCAAGAGAAGGGCTAATTGTGTTCAGAATTTTGGGCCAAACAAAGAAGAGTTTGCGAAGGTTTTTAGGGCTGAAATTTCTGTGCACGTGCAGTAGTTTTGCTGTGCAAAATTGCTGAACAGGAGAGGAAGAATTTCTGGACTATTTTAGCTGTGGTTCTGCCGAAATTTCTAGAGAAAAAATGAGGATTTTAGGCACTGAAAAATAGCTTGATCAGCTGGGGTTTTTCGGTGTGTTTGTGTGCAGAATTTCGGTTGGAATAGGAGTACAAGGCTGGCCGAAATTTTCTGTACAAAGCTGTCGAAAATCCTGGTTTCCTAGCTGGCCGAAATTCTGGAATTTGTGTGAGTAAAATTTGGTTTTGCACAGCAAAGATAATCTGAATTGATGGAAGATGTTTTAGGAGATTTGAGCTAGGGTTTGAAGGGTTAGATTATATTTAAAGGTGCTGGAATTTCAGACAGCTTGTGCTAACGCAAAGCTGCCGAAATTCTGCTAGGTTTAGGAAGAAAATCCTAGTCGAATTAGGATTGCAATAAAAATCTGATTTGCTAAAGGATTTAGGATAAGATTTCCTAGCTTTGGAAGAGTTTAAGTTGAGCTAAAATTCCTCTAAGAAGTGGCGGCACTTGCTGGAATTTTTTTCCAGATTTTTAGCTTAGGTTCTAGGGTTAAAATCAACAAGGTTTCCTACTAGAAAAATGCTTCATTAATTCCAACTGTCCATGACAAGATCTATCTAGCTAAATTCAAGCTGAAATTTTAATTATTAGCTAGGGGTTTTCCAAAAATCCTAAGGAATAAAAGCTAAAAATTAAAAGTGAACTTTATTCACATCAAGGTCCTTAAATTTAGGAAATAAATATAGAGACTTATTTCATTGGAATAATGACACTAAAATTTCTCTAGGTTTGCTAGATCTTTTTCGGCCAAGACATGGAAACTCTAAGGAAAGGAATTTTCAAGAAGAGAACCTAACTTCACAAAAGGTAGGATTCGAACTCGGGTCACCAAAGGAAATCACCAACCTCCCCGCTATTCTAAAACAACTCCAATACTAATTTTTTCTACAATCAGTTCTCACCACCCCCCAATACTCATCCTTCCAAATCTTCGACCAAACCTCCCTTATCCAAATCTTTAACAACACAACTATTTCACATCAATTAATTCAAATACAAGAGCAATGAAAAAATTCACATGCATCCATGCAAATAAAATAATTCTAAGCTACCACATAAAATGCAAAATGTTATGCAATGCATGACTTTTCCCCATAGTCAAAGGTGGTTTTGGGCGGGGTATTACATTTTGACTCTTTTGATTTCCTCCAAAATTCAAAGAACCCTGCCTAGGTTGATTTCCATTGCTCCAAGAGAAATTAGAGTGACTTCTCCAACCAGGATTATAGGTAAAGCTGTAAGGGTTGTTACCTGGCCGGACATTATTTGCGAAGGCCACTTGCTCCGAAGTTTCTTGGAATGACCCCATATTTTGGCATTCATGATTGGGGTGTCCCTTTCCACAGAAATCACAACTTATGTTTAAAACCTGGCCTTGAGGCATCGCCATCTGTTCTATTTTTTGAGTTAAGGCGTCCACCTTAGCTTCTAATGCTGCCACAGCATCCACTTTGTGTACTCCTTACACACGAGCTCTAGTCCTTATACTTTCCCAAGAATAGATATTAGAAGCTGAATTCTCAATAAGCTCAAATACCTATTCCGGGGTCTTATGATTGATGGAACCCCCTACAGAAGAGTCCCCCACTTGACATGTCGCAAACGTAAGGTCATTCTAAAAGATAAGCATCTGTATTCCTAGCTCAAATCCGTGGTGTAGGCATTTCCTTAGCATCTCTTTAAATCTCTCCCAACTTTCATATAAGGGCTCAGAATCTAATTGTTAGAAGGCAAATATCTCGTTCCTAAATTTGGTTATCCTAGCTGGAGGAAAATATTTGGCCAGAAATTTTTCAACCAGGGCATTCCAAGTAGTGATGGAACTTGTAAGTAAAGATTTTAACCAAGATTTGGCTCTATCGCTAAAAAAAAAGAAGGAAAAAGTCTTAACTTTATGATGTCCTCAGAAACACCATTTATCTTAAAAGTATCACAAATCTCAAGGAAGCTAGCTAAATGAACTTTGGGATCTTCTTCAGGTAGCTCGTCAAATTGAACTATGTTTTGCACCATTTGGATCATGTTGGGCTTTATGTCAAAGTTATTTGCATCCACCCTAGGCCTAGAAATACTCAAGCATGTGCCTGAGATTGCAAGTTTCACAAAGTCGTCCACAACCCTCATATTTCCAGCATTGTTATTTTGAGCACCATCCATTTCGACGATTAAGTTCCTTTGGATTGTCTGGGGGATCTTTGATAGTGTTCTTTCGATTTTCGGGTCAAAATCGACTATCTCGCCTTCGAATTTTCGGGACATGTACCAAGGATAACACCTTAAAGGAAGAAACAAGAAGCAAGTTAGATACAGAATTAAAGATTAAAATAAAATTAAAAGAAAACAAAGTTAGTTAGTAGAACATAGTCAAAGTTAGTAGGTTAGGTTACAAGGGTATACACATATTACACAAGATACAAAAGATAGCACCTTTTTACGGAAAGAACAATTGTACAAATTAACATATTTATATGGTTAAATCAACAAAATCCAAGCTTTCATGATATTATTCCCCAACAACGGCGCTAAAAACTTGATGCATATAGATTTGGGTATAAAAATCATATAAAAACTAAGCACATTCCCAATCATGCTTACATTAAAACGTTAAACCCCAAATTACACATATGAGCAAGCGTACTCATCAATAACATAACATAGGATTCAAACGAGTGTCGATCCTTAAGGAACAAGTATATATTAATAACTTTTTCTTTCATTGTTTAACCGACTCGATAAAGTGAAAAAGAAATAAAATAAAAAATAAAATAAAAGAATATATACATGTCAAGGATGGAGAAGTATGTAACTTAAGCCATTGTTTAGACAAACATGATCTTAAAGAACCCAACCATTATTATAACTAATCATTCCCTTGGCATCAAGAAGGATTAAGATAGACTTACTTCTTTTTCAATCCATGAAATCACTATCTTCTAGACAAGTTAGCATCGCATCTTCTGTCTCAACTAATTCACCCAAAAGATATATTAAACACAATCCTTGATTAAATTTTCATATTCTGGCAAACTTAAAACTTGAAATTAATCAATGAATCCATATTCTGGCAGACATCAATTAACCTTTATTTACTTTGTTCCTCGCAATTAACCCATTTTTCAAGTAAGTTAAAATACAAGAAATATGAAACCAATGAATTGAAACTACCATCAACCTCTTTTTCAAGCAAGTCAATAGAAAGAAACAACCAAATAATCTCGCAATAGGCACAAGTAATTAAATACCAAGAAAAAAAATCAATTAATCGAAAGATCAAATAACTCTAAATACCATGAATATCTAAAACAATGTCAAATTACAATAAAATAAGTAACATATCGTTGTTCAAGAAAAAGAAAACAAAGTGAAAGAAAGTACTCATAGACAAGCCTCCTTCTTCTTCCTTTGAAGACCTTCTTGTACAATCCTCATTGATTTGAAGAATTCCTCCTTTGATTGAATGATGTTTTGTGATAATCAATGAATTCTCCCATTTTTCCTTATGTTTTTCATCTATTTATAGACTTGGGAAGTGTCTAAACTCATTGGTGTAATGTTCTTGGCCGAGTAGAAGTTGGAAGATACTAAAATTCCATAAATTACCAAAAACCGCATAAAAAAATCACAATCTCGCCTTTTTCTTAGAGCACAGCCGCGCTGCCTTGGCTCTCAGAGCCAGCGCCGGTTGTGTTCTGGTTCTCTACTCGTTCGCTGATTTTTTCTTGATTTCAACATCATGTAGTCCAGAATATAGCCCGCGCCGCCTTGGCTACTGGAGCCGGCGCTGGTTCCACTCTATTTCAGTCTATTTTGACAATTTTTCATCGCCTCAAGTGTGTGTCAACAGTGCATGGTTGGAGCCAGTTCCTATACCCTGTCTGACGCCACCTCTCGTCTATTTTGCGACGTTTTTGCTTTGTTTTACCCTAAAAATCTGTAAAAATGAACAAAATACCTTTTCAAGGGTAAAATCTCAAATATGAAGAAATATGACTAGTTATTGAACAAAATGTATCACAAAAGAGCCTCAAATAACTAGGAAAAATATGACTAATTTATCCTCTATCAATAGCTCTTCTAGCTTTCTCTTATTAGATAAGACATCCTTGAGGAACTTGGCATACTTTGGCATATGAGATAATGTTTTAATGGGAGAAATATTGATATTGAGTTGCTTAAATAGTTTCAAGAATTCTACAAACTATTCATCCACTTTTTCTTTTCTCAATTTACCAGCGTAGGGAACAAGTGTTCTATGCTCTTGTGCTCTTTTAGTAAGTAGTTTCGTACTGTCCTATTTAACGGATGCCGGTTTATTCCTTTAGCTTTCTTTTTCCTGTTCTACAATCTGCTCTGCCTTCCTAGCCTTACTGCTATTTGGTTGAACCTCTAATTGCTTCCCATACCTCAATCTAATAGCGTCCATGTGTTCTCTCAAGTTTACATCTCAAAATATCCATACTAATTGCTTAACATGACCATCTAATACAAAAAGATGTCCTTCTAGGGTTTTTTAACAAAGCTTCTATAATGCAAAAGTGGTATTCAACTGTGATTGCAAACTCATACAAAAGGTCCTCTAAGGAGGATGACTTCTCCATTTTGCCTACTAACTAGTAAGATCCATCCATGGGGTATTAACCCTTAAAAAATAAGAGAATGAAGGAAGCATTATATGTATATATATATATATATATATATATATATATATATCACACACACACACACACTAGGAAGCCACAAACACCAATGGAACCAATCAACAAGAGGCTCACATGGCTAAAAACAAGAAGGTTAGAAACATGACCAATAAGGTGATATTCCACGTCAAATATATTACCAGTTAATCACAAGAGAAATGGTTTAAAAATCACCAAATTATCCAAAATAGGGGAAAAGATAACATTTACATCCTATCCTATTTGGAAACAAGATTTTTCCTCCAATCTAAATAACTATATAACATCAACTCTACCTAAATCTAATATACCTCTGTACATACTCAACAAAACCTCAACAATACTCAAAACAATATCATAACAATGAACAAATGCATCAAAGCATCAATGAACCCAAATAAAGTACAAAATTCCTTAAAATCACAACAACAACAACAACAAAAACATCGCAAGAAAATTTTTCCTATACATTTGGCCAAATGTAACTATAATCAAACACAATACAACATACAAATAGCTAATTACATGAACATCAAAACAAATATATACATATTCATAGGAGACACGTACAACTGCATGAGTACAAGTCAGACACATATACAAATATGTGCAATTACAGAGCCAAATCAATCAAAATCTAGTTTTTCAAAATATTGTCGACTGTGTTTAGGAATGGTGCCAAAAACTTAATGGGTGCATTGTGTGCATATTCTCAGATATAGAAAAAATTCTCAATCATTCACCCAATATACTAAAGTTTCATTTAAAGTATCAATTATAAGTCACACACAACAC
Organism: Voacanga thouarsii; assembly: GCA_026120185.1. NCBI lineage: Eukaryota > Viridiplantae > Streptophyta > Magnoliopsida > Gentianales > Apocynaceae > Voacanga > Voacanga thouarsii. The sequence goes on from JANUWF010003003.1 coordinate 45,874, forward strand.
ACATTTAGGCAAGTACACCTATCGTGTAACATAGAGTATAGATGGTAAGTATTGAAAAATCTCTAGGATCGTGACAAGTACCCCTCACTTTGCTATCATTTCATTGTTTGGCCAACTTATTAATAAACTATCACAGGAAAATAGTAAACCCCAGCACAAGAATTCATTCAAAGTCACCAAGCCCTAATAAACGAAAGAAATAGATAAGTAATTAAGTAAATAGAGTCCCTTATTTCAAGTCAAGCCTCCACAAACTAAATTATTTAATTCACAACATGAATTAGGCATCATTGATAGTCTCATACAAGACCCACTCTCCCTTGAGTTATGTGTCTCCTACCCTTGACTTAATTAATGGGTATCTCTACCTTACTAACCAAATTCAAAGGGTATTAAGATTAATTATCCACTTAATTTGGGGAAAATAGGGGTCCCGATCTCTAGCCAACATTACAACCCTTCAATCACCTAGTTCTATCATTTAACCCTCTCTCAAGGTGATTTAAGAGCAACCCAGCTAGTAAATCCACAAGTCGAATCTCTCAATCCTAATTCCATCTCCTGAAATCATTCGGATAAGAAACCTAACCAATAGAAATACTAAAAAAATAATAAGTGATTGAATGCCTAAAAATAGATTATATACAACCAAAATAAATATCAAGGTATAACAAAACAAAGGTTTAACCCTTTAAATACATCATGAATCAATAAATATATAATCAAAATCAATAAAAAAAAATACCATAGAAAAGAAGATAAACTCTTAGACAATCTTCTTGCAATTCCTTGTTGAAGATACTCCTCACTAATTTAAAGGGGACTTAGATCATTCTTTGAGCTCCTTCTTGGTGCCCTAGGGTTTCAATAGCTAATTTCCTCTCATCCTCTCCCTCTCTTCAAATGGGGGAAATAAAGATGTTTATAGTACAACTTGAAAACCCTTCAGATATCTAAAATCCAAAGTAGAACTGGGGCTTATTGTAAAACTACTCCAACACCAATTATGCACTATTCTTTGAAGTTGATGAATTTCTCGATAATATCCAGTGCCTATTCATAGTCTAGCCCAACGTCGGTATGCTTTCTATTTAGAACCGATGCAGCTACAATAGTCACTCCGATGCCTATTCTATTTATGATATGGTGTCTCTCCAAGCTTTGGTCCTACGCTTGTTCTATCTAAAGGGCTCCCCTATTGCCTGTTTAAGCTTCAATAAAGCACTGGTTTTCAATTCTTCTATCTTTTTGCACTACTTTGCCTTTTTTCTTTAGTCTATCTACTCAATTCACATCTTGTAACACCCTGCTACCTATATGCTCCAAAAAGGGAAAGGATTTTACCCCATCTAAAGGACAAGAGGACTTTATAACAATTTCGTAATATGTATTCTGAAATACCAAAAATGCAATTACGATCACATTCAACTGTTTTAAATACAAGAATGGCATTTTCAATTTGCTTTCTCAATAAATACCCTTATTTCAAGAAAATCAACCAATCAACAATAACGTGGATAATAAAACCTTGCATCATAGTCCTAAGTCATGAAACCCTGCATTATAGTACAATGGGTGATCGGCCCACTGGGTGAGAATACTCCTTTTTCTCCCATACCCCTCCAACTTACATTTAATTATTCCGAAGAAATACAATCCCATTTGTGTTGGATTGTATGCCCTCTTAGACTAGGTTTCTGATGTAAAATTGAATATTTTAATAAAAGAATTTATTTTCAGAAATTATTTGTGAATTTACTTTTTGTTTGTGCACGATTTTCGTTTGGAACAGACCCATTGTGTTTAAATAAGTGATCCATGTAAATGGTGGTCTTTCATAGTAAGGTATGGATCACGGGTTATTTAACACATAAACATTTGTTCTTAACCTATTGATGAGACTGGGAACCTCATCATGCTTAGGTTATTATGTTATGAATTCCAAATGGGAAATGGCTTACCTTTAGCCAGTGAGTAGTCCACTCACTTCATGACATAAGCGTATTTCGAATACGTAGGACAGGACCTGTAGTAGTGGTTTCTAAAAGTACTATATGATAGAAACCTAGATTACTACCTCTACAGCGTAGACTAGTACTCTATGACTTGAGTATGAGTTGGTGGTCTAGCGAAGTTGGAAGCATATACTTTGATTTGCTATAGTTGAGATTCTATCGTAGGGCCAATATACTTGCATGTTGGGTATGTGTGACTAGTTAGTTAAGACAGACTTGTACAAGAAGGTTTCTACACTATATCGCCCCTTATGGTTATTCGAATGGTCTAAAATGTCCAGGGCCCTGGGAAACATGACTTGTATGTTTGCTTTAGGGTAGCTCCCTTGGAAAACGGAAACACTCCAGGAAGTCATGGATCATTGGACTAGAAGCCTATGGATGGTAGATGTCATTTAGAAGGGTGTTAGTACACTTCTTCCTCTCTAAATGTACGGCAATATGTAGAGGGGTATTTTAGTCATTTCACCTATAGGTCGGAGACTATGCTAATGTAGCATTGTCCTTGGGATCAATATTTCCTTATGAAGATATCAGGAAATATTTAAAATGCAAAATACAGCTATTTATATAGCAGGGGTATTTTGGTCATTTTAGCAGCTAAGGCGATGTGTCTTTTTGGTCCTCAGAATAGCCCGTAAATTCTAACTAATTTTGGGTTGAGGAATTGGTCACAGTTGAAGAGGATTTTATTTTATTTTATTCAGGAAGTCTAATTTATTATTAGACTGGAATAAAATAAATAAATAAATAAAATAGGAGTTGAGAGAAATTAATTATCTGGTTTGATTGGTTAATTAATTACTCAGGGCCTAGGTCCAGTATGAATAATTAGAAAATTAATCTGGGCTTAAACTAGGAGAAATGATTAATGTTTAATTATTTATTGGGTTATTTATATAGGCCTAAGAAATAAATAATTAAAGGTTAATTGTTATGGTTCATTTGGGCTCATTAATTATTTATTGGGTTGTTTATATAAGTTCAGGAAATAAATAATTAATGTTTATTACTTTGGGCCTTTTGGGTCCAAGAAAAATAATAAAATTTATTTTGGCCCAATAGCTTGGACCTTAGGGTTTTTCCAGATACGGTTAAGAAGAGTTTAGGGTTAAGCCAAACTGATTCTCAGGATAACATGCGAGTGTTTTGAAATATGATATCCCGGGGATATGTTCATCAGAGATTGAGAGACCTAATTTTAGCTAACCAATAAACAAGTCTCTGGTAGAGGAAAACCCTAATCTCCAAACCAACACAGAGCCTCATGCCACTCTCTCACTCTCACGCCTCCCTCCTTCTCTGTTTCTTCTTGTTTTCTTTGCTAACCAATAGCAAGAGAACTAAGGAGATTTGAGACCGTTCCTCCTCACCATTGTGTTCACCGACTAGAGGTTGGGCAGAGGAATATTCCGAGAGTTGAAAAGCTTGGCGTTCATGCAAACAAGGCGAATTAGAAGGCTAGCGGGTTTTCAATGAGAAGCTTCTTCAAGTGGGCAAGGCGAAGTGATTCCTGTCGTTCAATCTACTTTTACTCAACCTAGAAGGCTTAAGGAGTGCAAATGTACGATCTTCAAGCTTCCGTGTGGCCTTTAAGGCTTGCGTTTTTTTCCTTCTGTTTTTCCCGTAACTGCATGATGCTCTCTGTTTTTCGTCCCTCAATGTGGTATCAGAGACTATGGTTCTATGATCAATATAGGGAGCATGGTATTTAATAAAATTGGAGAAGATGATTATACCTGTGAGCCTTCGCTATTTTGGTATGGGATAGCATCTCTGTGAGCTTCATTGTTGGAGCATAGGCCTCTATAAATTTTTTTTTGGCTTTGATGTTTTAATCGTGTAAACCCAATTTAAATGGGTATAGGCGGTTGTGGTTTTGTTTTGGATGAGTTTTTGTAAGTAAAAATGTCTTAAGAAGCCAAAAATTTCAGCAAAATATGAAGGAAAATGGCCTCTAAAATTCGCGCGCGGAAAGAAGAGAAACGAAGAAGAAAGGCACTATTCATAAGCTGCTAGTCGAGCCGAGCCTCTGTTCGTTTCTATGTCTGGATCCACTGTCTGCGAGCCGAGGAAGCCGAGCCAATCTCCTTTGATTTGAAGGCAATTTTGCAATTGCAAAATTGCATTTGCAACTTCAAATTCGAGCGGGTCGCGCGCCAGAAAACGGGCTAACGCGCGGATCCTTAGCGGGTCAACGGCTTAGACGAAATGGGCGCGGGTCGCGGCTGGCAGGTTGCTGTGGTTGGTGATCTGGTGCATGCGGTGCACCGGAGTATCGGTGGACCGCATGCCATGTGGGGGCGGATCAGGTGCATCGGGTGCACGTGGACCGGCAACTATTTTTTGCAATTTTTATTATTTTTTTTCCTTTTTCGTTTTGGGTCCCATACCAGGCGAAGTTAATATTTTTGCAATATTTATATTCTTAGAATATATTTGCATGAAAAATATTAGTAAGGGATTTTTGGATTAAACAAGATAATTAATTAATTAATTAATGTGTTTAATTCTATTATTTGGGTACTTAGGTTTAAAAAATAGAAAAGCATGAAAATGTTTACTATTTTCGAGCATGCTATTTTTTATGTACCTATGTGCATTTTTTCCTCAAAGACCAAAGTCTTTGGGAAGATTTTTTACAAGAAAAATATTTTTCTTCAAAAATTAAATGGTTATTTTAATTTGTACAAAAATTAATCCTTGAATATTTTCTCAAAGGATTTAAACCTTGACATAGAAAATATATTGGATTTAGATATTTTTGTAAATTAAAATGGAGGGCCATTTTGTTTTGTTTTGGACTAGAAAAATGATTTTGTCAAATAAACTTGAGACCAAAGTCTCTAGAAAGTTTTAATTGGAAAATTTTTGAAATCATTAAGTGTTAACTTAAATAAAATTAGTCCATGGAAAAATCTCTCAAAGGATATAAGCCTTGACATAGGGATTTTAATGGACTTGGATATTTTATTTTTGAATTAAGAAAAACTTAATGGAAATTTCAAGTGGATATTTTTCCAGAAAACCTTTATTTTAAAAGACTACATGGGAAAGGGGTTCAAACAGCCCCACGGCTTCCATCACGGTCCTCATTAGAGATCGTGGATCCCCTCGCGTTACCCTGGGAGTGAACCCGTATAGGATGGGGATACCACAAGGATCTAGATCTAATGGAGGGATGTAATTAATAACCCGGGGCACGTACTATGATCGGCCAGCCCACGTTGGAGGTTATAATGCGAGGCATGTCCATAGAAAATGAGAGGAAACGGCCATCCCACGATGGAGTTATTCTTTAGACCATTACCTAGAAGGGAAATTAATTTGTGGTGGTCAATACACTTAGCTTAGGAAACTGTTAATCTTCCTAAGAAGCTATGTCAGTTTTCCTAGGAGCCAAATTATTTTCAGTGCACAAATTTTATTTTGTTTTCACAAACTTAATTCTTTCTTTTATTTTTTATTTTTCAGAAATGGTAAGAGGTTCTTTTAGTCCATTGGCCGTTATTCTCAGGGAGAATAAGTTAACGGGTCCAAACTATGTGGATTGGAAAAAGAACCTGGACATAAAACTCACAACTGAGGAGTATAAGTATGTCCTTTACGAGACCTTCCATGTTATCGGGAATGGTTCCACCGCCGAAGAGTGAAAGGCTGAGAAGGCGTTGAAGAAGGCTGACGAAATGGCACATTGCAATATGTTAGCCTCCATGTCTAATGTGCTCCAATCAAAACACGAGCACATGGTTTCTGCATATGACATCAGTCAATCATTGGCTACTATGTTCGCGGACAAGAGCCGGCCCGCAAGGCAGGAGGCTCTTCAAACTATTGTTAACACTAAGATGGCTGAGGGAGCATCAGTCCGAGAACATATGCTCAAGATGATTGCTGCTTTCGAGGAGGTGGAAATCTTAGGGGCTGTCATTGACCCCGAGAGCTAAGTGGATATGGTTCTCGAATCTCTACCGGACTCCTTCGCTCAGTTTAAATTAAACTATAACATGAACAAGTTGAACCTGAGTTTAACTGAATTGATGAAGGAGCTCCAGATGGCAGAGAAGGTCATGAAGCCGCAGTCAAAGGCCATAATTACTAAGGCTTCTTCTTCAAGAACGGGGCCTAAACCCAGAAAGTTCAAGAGGAAGAAGGGGAATGCAGCAACCCAGCCTAAGAACCAGCCCAAGGACAAACCAGAGGGCAAGTGCTTCAAATATGGCAAGAAGGGACACTGGAAAAAGGAGTGTCCAGATCTTCAAACCAAGAAAAACCCCACAGGTAATGTTTTCTATCTAGAGTCCATATCAATGGTAGGATCAACTTCCACTTCGGTTGTTGATTCAGGAGCCACTGATCATTTCTGTAATTCCTTGCAGGGGTTTAAAAAGATAAGAAGACTTAAGAAGGGCGAACATAGGCTTCGAGTGGGAAATGGAGCACAAGTCTGGGCCCTTGCAGTGGGGTACCTGGTTTTCATCAGTTTTAATTTCAGTTGCAAAATTTATTGATCAGGGATATTCTGTATCTTTCCATTCTGGTATTTCTATCAGTAAAGATGGAGAAATTTTATGCACTGGGCACATGTATGGTAATATGTTCTTTTTAAACCATATTAACAACCAATCAAATAACGCTTAGTCTGAACTTTTAACTAAGAAGAGAAAGACCTATATCAATGATTCATACCTTTGGCATCTATGGTTGGGTCATATTAACTCAACCAGGATTCAGAGGCTAATCCATGATGGGCTTTTGGACTTATTGAGATTGGAAAGTTGGCCTCAGTGTGAATCCTGCCTGATAGGAAAAATGACCAAAAGGTCTTTTACACCAAAGGCAGATAGAGTCAATGAGGTGTTGAGTCTTGTTCACGCTAATGTGTGTGATCCGTTGTCTACACCAGCTAGGGGAGGTTTTGAGTACTCCATCACTTTCACGGATGATTGTATGAGGTATGGTTACATTTACCTGATGAGACGCAAGTCTGACTCTTTTGACAAGTTGAAGGAGTTTAAGGCTGAAGTGGAGCATTGGACAGGTAAATTAATCAAAACCCTACGATCGGATCGTGCTAGAGAGTACCTCCTAGGTGAATTCAAGGACTACATGGTACATCATGGGATAGTACCCCAACTCTCTGTACTGGGAACACCCCAGTAAAATGGAGTAGCTGAGGGAAGGAATAGGACATTGATGGAAATGGTCCGAAGCATGATGTCTCATGCTACTCTTCCAGTATCCTTTTGGGGATATGCTTTGGAGACAGCGGCATATATTCTGAACTAGGTGCCTTCCAAGTCAGTACCTAGGACTCCCTATGAGATGTGGACTGGGCGTAAGCCAAGTCTGAATCATCTCAGGATTTAGGGTTGTTCAGCTTATGTACTGATCAAGAGAGACAAGTTGGAACTAAGTTCAAAATTATGCTATTTTGAAGGCTATCCAAAAGGGACAAAAAGAGGTTACTTTTATCATCCTAAGGAGCAAAAGGTACTAGTCAGTACCAATGCTTGATACTTGAAAGATGATCAAAGTACTTCCACTAAAGGTTCAACGAGGTTGGAACTTGAGGAGAAGTTATCTACGGAATCAACTTCTTCTTACTCGATTGTGGAACAAGAAGAGGCACAGCCTTAAGAGCCTGTGCAAATGGAGCCTCGTCGTAGTGGGAGAGTGTCTAGGGTTCTGGATAGATGGACAGGAGAAGCCTTTGAGCTAGTCTCTGACCATCATGAATAAGATCCCACTAGATACGAGGAGGCTATTGCTGATGCCGATGCAAATCTGTGGCATGAAGCAATGAAAGCCGAGATTGAGTCTATGTACCTCAATCAGGTTGGGATCTTGTAAATTCACCTGAAGGGATAAAACCCATTGGGTGTAAGTGGGTGTACAAGAGAAAAATGGGAGCGGGTGGGAAGGTGGAAACCTTCAAAGCTAGGCTTATGGCGAAAGGGTATACTCAGAAAGAGGGTATCGACTATGAGAAAACCTTTTTCCCGGTAGCCATGCTTAAATCTATCCGCATCCTCCTTGCCATCGCATGCCACTATGACTACGAGATATGGCAAATGGATGTCAAGACGGCATTTTTAAATGGCCATCTTAGTGAAGACATCTATATGTCCCAACTGGAAGGCTTCGTTGCTGAAGGCCAGGAACATATGGTTTGCAAGCTTAAGAAGTCCATTTATGGACTTAAGCAGGCATCGAGAGTATTGAACATTCGTTTTGATGAGACTGTAAAGTCTTATGATTTTATTCAAAACGAAGATGAACCATGCGTGTACAGGAAATTTGAAGGCATTAATGTGGTTTTTCTTGTCATGTATGTGGATGACATTCTACTCATTGGAAATGATGTAGGGACATTGTCATCTACAAAGGTTTGGATGTCTAGTCAATTCAGTATGAAGGACTTAGGAGAAGCCAACTATATTCTCGGGATTAAGCTTCTTAGAAATAGGAAGTAGAGAATGTTAGGGTTATCTGAAGCAACATACATTGACAAGATACTGGCCAAGTACAGCATGGACTCATGCAATGGAGCTCTAATCCCTTGCAGACATGGGTTGTCATTTTCTTCAAAGGACTGTCCTATGTCTCAAGAAGAAAAGGACAGAATGAGTAGGATTCCCTACGCTTTGGCTGTGGGAAATCTCATGTACGCCATGCTGTGTACATGTACGCTATGCTGTGTATTAAGCTAGATATCTGCTTTGCCGTGGGCTTAGTTAGCAGATATCAGTCAAACCCAGGGGAGGTTCATTGGCAAGCTGTAAAGCATATTCTCAAGTACCTCAAGGGAACGAGAGATAATATACTGGTTTACAGGGCTGATGATTTGGTTCCTACAGGATACACAGACTCAGAATTCCAAGCGGATAAGGATGAGAGAAAATCCACTAGTGGATATGTCTTCACCTTGTTTGGAGGAGCAATTTCATGGAGGAGTATCAAGCAGTCTTGTATTGCTGACTCAACCATAGAAGCTGAGTATGTGGCAGCTTCGGAGGCATCCAAGGAAGCAGTTTGGCTCCAGAAGTTCCTTTCAGAACTTGGAGTCATACCACATATGGATAGGCCGATTGTGATGTATTGTGACAACACTAGAGCAGTATCGCAATCTAAGGAGCCTCGAAACCACAAGAAGGGGAAACACATAGAGAGGAAGTACCACCTGATCTGGGATTTCATCCAGAGACGGGAAGTCGTGGTGGAACATATTGCCTCAAAAAATAATTTAGCAGATCCATTCACCAAGCCTTTGGCTCAGAGAGTCTTCAAGAGACACTTAGACGCCATAGGGGTGGGCACCTATCGACTTACCTAGTCTTAGAGTGCAAGTGGGAGATTGTTGGATTGTATGCCCTCTTAGATTTGGTTTCTGATGTAAAATCGAATATTTTAATAAAAGAATTGATTTTCAGAATTTTTTTGTGAATTTACTTTTTGTTTGTGCACGATTATCATTTGGAACAGACCCATTGTGTTTAAATAAATGATCTATGTGAATGGCTGTCTTTCACAGTAAGGTATAGATCACGGGTTATTTAACACATAAACATTTATTTTTAACCTATTGATGAGACTGGGAACCTCATCATGCTTAGGTTATTACATTATGAATTCTAAATGGGAAATGGCTTACCTTTAGCCAGTGAGTAGCCTACTCACTTCATTACATAAGCGTATTTCGAATATGTAAGACAGGACCTGTAGTAGTGGTTTCTAAAAGTACTCTATGATAGAAAACTAGATTACTACCGCTACAGCGTGGACTAGTACTCTACGACTTGAGTATGAGTTGGTGGTCTGGCGAAGCTGGAAGCATATACTTTGATTTGCTATAGTTGAGATTCTATCGTATGGCCAATATACTTGCATGTTGGGTATGTGTGACTAGTTAGTTAAGACAGACTTGTACAAGAAAGTTTCTCCACTATATCGCTCCTTGTGGTTGTCCGAATGGTCTAAAATGTCCAAGACCCTAGGAAACATGACTTGGATGTTTGCTTTAGGGCAGCTCCCTTGGAAAGTGGAAACACTCCAGGAAGTCGTGGATCATTGGACTAGAAGCCTAAGGATGGTAGATGTCATTTAGAGGCGTGTTAGTACACTTCTTCCTCTCTAAATGTACGGCGATGTGTAGAGGGGTATTTTAGTCATTTCACCTATAGGTCGGAGACTTTGCTAATGCAGTATTGTCCTTAGGATCAATATTTTCTTATGGTGATATTAGAAAATATTTAAAATGCAAAATACAGCTATTTATATAGTAGGGGTATTTTAGTCATTTTAGCAGCCAAGGCGATGTGTCTTTTTGGTTCTCGGAATAGCCCGTAAGTCCTAACTAATTTTGGGTTGAGGAATTGGTCTCAGTTGAAGAGGATTTTATTTTATTTTATTCAGGAAGTCTAATTTATTATTAGGCTGGAATACAATAAATAAATAAAATAGGAATTGATAGAAATAAATTATCTGGTTTGATTGGTTAATTAATTATTCTGGGCCTATGTCCAGTATGAATAATTAGAAAATTAACTTAGGCTTAAACTAAGAGAAATAATTAATGTTTAATTATTTATTGGGTTATTTATATAGGCTTAAGAAATAAATAATTAAAGGTTAATTGTTATGGTTCATTTGGGCTCATTAATTATTTATTGGGTTGTTTATATAAGTCCAGGAAATAAATAATTAATTTTTATTATTTTGGGTCTTTTGGGTCAAAGAAAAATAATAACATTTATTTTGGCCAACTAGCTTGAACTATAGGGTTTTTTCCATATACGGTTAAGAAGAGTTTAGGGTTAAGCCAAACTGATTCTCAGGATAACATCCGGTTGTTTTGAAATATGATATCCCGGGGATATGTTTATCAGAGATTGAGAGACTTAATTTTGGCTAACCAATAAACAAGTCTCTGGTAGAGGAAAACCCTAATCTCCCAACTAACACAGAGCCTCACGCCACTCTCTCACTCTCACGCCTCCCTCATTCTCTATTTCTTCTTGTTTTCTTTGCTAACCAATAGCAAGAGAACCAAGGAGATTTGAGACCGTTCCTCCTCACCATTGTGTTCACCGACTAGAGGTTGAGCAGAGGAATATTCCGAGAGCTAAAAAGCTTGGCGTTCATGCAAACAAGGCGAAGTAGAAGGCTAGCAGGTTTTCGTCGGGAAACTTCTTCAAGTGGGCAAGGCGATGTGATTCCTGTCGTTCAATCTACTTCTACTCAACCTAGAAGGCTTAAGGAGCGCAAAGCTACGATCTTCACGCTTCCGTGTGGCCTTTAAGGCTTGCATTTTTTTCCCTCTGTTTTTCCCGTAACTGCATGATGCTCTCTGTTTTTCGTCCCTCAATGTGGTATCAGAGACTATGGTTCTATGATCAATATAGGGAGCAAGGTAGTTAATAAAATTGGAGAAGATGATTATACCTGTGAGCCTTCGCTGTTTTGGTATGGGATAGCATCTCTGTGAGCTTCATCGTTGGAGCATAGACCTCTGTAATTTTTTTTTTCTTTGATGTTTTAATCGTGTAAACCCAATTTAAATGGGTATAGGCGGTTGTGGTTTTGTTTTGGATGAGTTTTTGTAAGTAAAAATGTCCAAGAAGCCAAAAATATGAGCAAAATATGAAGGAAAATGGCTTCTGCAATTCGCGCGCGGAAAGAAGAAAAACGAAGAAGAAAGGCACTATTCATAAGCCGACGGTCGAGCCTAGCCTCTGTTCGTTTCTGTGTCTGGATCCACTGTCCGCAAGCCGAGGAAGCCGAGCCAATCTCCTTTGATTTGAAGCCGATTTTGCAATTGCAAAATTGCATTTGCAACTTCAAATTCGAGCGGGTCGCGTGCCAGAAAATGGGCAAACGCGCGGATCCTTAGCGGGTCAACGGCTTAGACGAAATGGGCGCGGGTCGCGCCTGGCGGGTTGCTGAGGATGGTGATTTGGTGCGTGCGGTGCACCGGAGTAGCGGTGTACCGCAAGCCATGCTGGCGCGGATCGGGTGCACGTGGACCGACGTCTATTTTTTGCAATTATTATTATTTTTTTCCTGTTTCGTTTTGGGTCCCATACCAGGCGAAGTTAATATTTTTGTTATATTTATATTCTTGGAATATATTTGCATGAAAAATATTAGTAAGGGATTTTTGGATTAAACAAGATAATTAATTAATTAATTAATGTGTTTAATTCTATTATTTGGGTACTTAGGTTTAAAAAATAGAAAAGCATGAAAAGGTTTACTGTTTTCGGGCATGCTATTTTTTATGTATCTATGTGCGTTTTTTCTTCAAAGACCAAAGTCTTTGGGAAGATTTTTTACAAGAAAAATATTTTTCTTCAAAAATTAAATGGTTATTTTAATTTGTACAAAAATTAATCCTTGAATATTTTCTCAAAGTATTTAATCCTTGACATAGAAAATATATTGGATTTAGAGATTTTTGTAAATTAAAATGGAGGGCCATTTTTTTTTTTTTTTTGGACTAGAAAAATGATTTTGTCAAATAAACTTGAGACCAAAGTCTCTAGAAAGTTTTAATTGGAAAATTTTTGAAATAATTAAGTTTTAACTTAAATAAAATTAATCCATGGAAAAATCCCTCAAAGGATATAAGCCTTGACATAAAGATTTTAATGGACTTGGATATTTTATTTTTGAGTTAAGAAAAACTTAATGGAAATTTCAAAAGGTTATTTTTCCAGAAAACCTTTATTTTAAAAGACTACGTGAGAGAGGGGTTCCAACAGCCCCACGGCTTCCATCACGGTCCTCATTAGAGATCGTGGATCCCCTCGCGTCACCCTGAGAGTGAACCCGTATAGGATGGGGATACCACGAGGATCTAAAACTAATGGATAGATATAATTAATAACGCGGGGCACGTGCAATGATCGGCTAGCCCACGTTGGAGGTTATAGTGCGAGGCATGTCCATAGAAAATGAGAGGAAACGGCCATCCCACGATGGAGTTATTCTTTAGACCATTACCTAGAAGGGAAATTAATTTGTGGTGGTCAATACACTTAGCTTAGGAAACTGTTAATCTTCCTAAGAAGCTATGTCAGTTTTCCTAGGAGCCACATTATTTTCAGTGTACAAATTTTATTTTGTTTTCACAAACTTAATTCTTTCTTTTATTTTTCGGTTTTCAGAAATGGTAGGAGGTTCTTTTAGTCCATTGGCCGTTATTCTCGGGGAGAATAAGTTAACGGGTCCAAACTATGTAGATTGGAAAAGGAACCTGGACATAAAACTCACAACAGAGGAGTATAAGTATGTTCTTTACGAGACCTGCCCTGTTATCGGGAAAGGTTCCACCGCCGAAGAGTGAGAGGCTGAGAAGGCGTTGAAAATGGCTGACGAAATGGCACGTTGCAATATGTTAGCCTCCATGTCTAATGTGCTCCAGTCAAAACACGAGCACATGGCTTCTGCATATGACATCAGTCAATCATTGGCTACTATGTTCGCGGACAAGAGCCGGCCCGCAAGGCAAGAGGCTCTTAAAACTATTGTTAACACTAAGATAGCTGAGGGAGCATCAGTCCGAGAGCATATGCTCAGGATGATTGCTACTTTCGAGGAGGTGGAAATCTTAGGGGCTGTCATTGACCCCGAGAGCCAAGTGGACATGGTTCTCGAATCTCTACCGGGCTCCTTCACTCAGTTAAAGTTAAACTATAACATGAACAAGTTGAACATGAGTTTAACTGAATTGATGAAGGAGCTCCAGATGGTAGAGAAGGTCATGAAGCCGCAGTCAAAGGCCATGATTGCTAAGGCTTCTTCTTCAAGAACGGGGCCTAAACCCAGAAAGTTCAAGAAGAAGAAGGGGAATGCAGCAACCCAGCCCAAGAACCAGCCCAAGGACAAACCAGAGGGCAAGTGCTTCAAATGTGGTAAGAAGGGACACTGGAAAAAGGAGTGTCTAGATCTTCAAACTAAGAGAAACCCCACAGGTAATGTTTTCTATCTAGAGTCCATATCAATGGTAGGATCGACTTCCACTTGGATTGTTGATTCAGGAGCCACTGATCATATCTGTAGCTCCTTGTAGGGGTTTAGAAATATAAGAAGACTCAAGAAGGGCGAACATAGGCTTCGAGTGGGTAATGGAGCACAAGTCTGGGCCCTTGCAGTGGGAGAGCTGGATAATATTTTTTGTTGTAATAAGATAGTGGTTTTAAAAGATATTTTATATGTACCTGGTTTTCATAAGAATTTGATTTCAGTTGCAAAACTTATTGATTAGGGATATTCTGTATCTTTCCATTCTGGTATTTCTATCAGTAGAGATGGAGAAATTTTATGCACTGGGCACATGTATGGTAATCTGTTCTTTTTAAACCCTATTAACAACCAATCAAATAACGCTGAGTCTGAACTTTTAACTATGTACCTCAATCAAGTTGGGATCTTGTAAATTCACCTGAATGGATAAAACCCATTGGGTGCAAGTGGGTGTACAAGAGAAAGAGGGGAGCGGATGGGAAGGTGGAAACCTTCAAAGCTAGGCTTTTGGTGAAAAGGTATACTCAGAAAGAGGATATCGACTATGAGGAAACCTTTTTCCCGATAGCCATGCTTACATCCATCCGCATCCTCCTTGCCATCGCATGTCACTATGACTACGAGATATGGCAAATGGATGTTAAGACAACATTTTTAAATGTCCACCTTAGCGAAGACATCTATATGTCCCAACTGGAAGGCTTTAATGCTAAAGGCCAGGAACATATGGTTTGCAAGCTTAAGAAGTCCATTTATGGACTTAAGCAGGCATCGAGAGCATGGAACTTCGTTTTGATGAGACTGTATAGTCTTATGGTTTTATTCAAAACGAAGATGAACCATGCGTGTACTGGAAATTTGAAGGCATTAATGTGGTTTTTCTTGTCCTGTATGTGGATGACATTCTACTCATTGGAAATGATGTAGGGACATTGTCATCTACAAAGGTTTGGCTGTCTAGTCAATTCAGTATGAAGAACTTGGGAGAAGCCAGTTACATTCCCGGGATTAGGCTTCTTAGAAATAGGAAGCAAAGAACGTTAGGGTTATCCCAAGCAACATACATTGACAAGATGCTAGCCAAGTACAGCATGGACACATGCAAGAGAGCTCTAATCCCTTGCAGACATGGGTTGTCATTTTCTTCAAAGGACTGTCCTATGTCTCAAGAAGAAAAGGACAGAATGAGTAGGATTCCCTACGCTTTGGCTGTGGGAAATCTCATGTACGCCATGCTGTGTACTAGGCCAGATATCTGCTTTGCCGTGGGCTTAGTTAGCAGATATCAGTCAAACCCAGGGGAGATTCATTAACAAGCTGTAAAGCATATTCTCAAGTACCTCAGGGGAACGAGAGATAATATGCTTATTTACAGGGCTGATGATTTGGTTCCTACGGGATACACAGACTCAGAATTTCAGGCGGATAACGATGAGAGAAAATCCACTAGTGGATATGTCTTCACCTTGTTTGGAGGAGCAATTTCATGGAAGAGTATCAAGCAGTTTTGTATTGCTGACTTAACCATGGAAGCTGAGTATGTGGCAGCTTCGGAGGCGTCCAAGGAAGCAGTTTAGCTCCAGAAGTTCCTTCCAGAACTTGGAGTCGTACCACATATGGACAGGCCGATTGTGATGTATTGCGACAACACTGAAGCAGTATGGCAATCTAAGGAGCCCCGGATCCACAAGAAGGGGAAACACATCAAGAGGAAATACCACCTGATCTGGGATTTCATCTAGAGACGGGAAGTCGTGGTGGAACATATTGCCTCAAAAAACAATTTAGCAGATCCATTCACCAAGCCTTTGGCTGAGAGAATCTTCAAGAGACACTTAGACGCTGTAGCGGTGGGCACCTATGGACTTACCTAATCTTAGAATGCAAGTGGGAGATTGTTGGATTGTATGCCCTCTTAGACTCGGTTTCTGATGTAAAATCGAATATTTTAATAAAGGAATTGATTTTCAGAATTTTTTTGTGAATTTACTTTTTGTTTGTGCACGATTTTCATTTGGAGCAGACCCATTATGTTTAAATAAGTGATCTATGTGAATGGTGGTCTGTCACAGTAAGGTATGGATCACGGGTTATTTAACACATAAACATTTGTTCTTAACCTATTGATGAGACTGGGAACCTCATCATGCTTAGGTTATTACGTTATGAATTCCAAATGGGAAATGGCTTACCTTTAGCCAGTGAGTAGTCTACTCACTTCATGACATAAGCGTATTTCGAATACGTAGGACATGACCTGTAGTAGT
This sequence comes from Voacanga thouarsii, assembly GCA_026120185.1. Taxonomy (NCBI): domain Eukaryota; kingdom Viridiplantae; phylum Streptophyta; class Magnoliopsida; order Gentianales; family Apocynaceae; genus Voacanga; species Voacanga thouarsii. The sequence continues at coordinate 62,183 of JANUWF010003003.1, forward strand.
GGTTTCTAAAAGTACTATATGATAGAAACCAAGATTACTACCGCTACAGCGTGGACTAGTACTCTACGACTTGAGTATGAGTGGTGGTCTGGCGAAGCTGGAAGCATATACTTTGATTTGCTATAGTTAAGATTCTATCGTATGGCCAATATACTTGCATGTTGGGTATGTGTGACTAGTTAGTTAAGACAGACTTGTACAAGAATGTTTCTCTACTATATCGCCCCTTGTGGTTGTCCGAATGGTCTAAAATGTCCAGGACCCTAGGAAACATGACTTGGATGTTTGCTTTAGGGTAGCTCCCTTGGAAAGTGGAAACACTCCAGGAAGTCGTGGATCATTGGACTAGAAGCCTAAGGATGGTAGATGTCATTTAGAGGCGTGTTAGTACACTTCTTCCTCTCTAAATGTACGACGATGTGTAGAGGGGTATTTTAGTCATTTCACCTATAGGTCGGAGACTTTACTAATGCAGCATTGTCCTTGGGATCAATATTTTCTTATGGTGATATTAGAAAATATTTAAAATACAAAATACAGCTATTTATTTAGTAGGGGTATTTTGGTCATTTTAGCAGCCAAGGCGATGTGTCTTTTTGGTTCTCGGAATAGCCCGTAAGTCCTAACTAATTTTGGGTTGAGGAGTTGGTTTCAGTTGAAGAGGATTTTCTTTTATTTTATTCAGGAAGTCTAATTTATTATTAGACTGGAATAAAATAAATAAATAAATAAATAAAATAGGAGTTGAGAGAAATTAATTATCTGGTTTGATTGGTTAATTAATTATTCAGGGCCTAGGTCCAGTATGAATAATTAGAAAATTAACCTGGGCTTAAACTAGGAGAAATAATTAATGTTTAATTATTTATTGAGTTATTTATATAGGCCTAAGAAATAAATAATTAAAGGTTAATTGTTATGGTTCATTTAGGCTCATTAATTATTTATTGGGTTGTTTATATAAGCCCAGGAAATAAATAATTAATGTTTATTATTTTGGGCCTTTTGGGTCCAAGAAAAATAATAAAATTTATTTTAGCCAAATAGCTTGGACCATAGGATTTTTCCAGATACGGTTAAGAAGAGTTTAGGGTTAAGCCAAACTGATTCTCAGGATAACATCCGAGTGTTTTGAAATATGATATCCCGAGGATATGATTATCAGAGATTGAGAGACCTAATTTTGGCTAACCAATAAACAAGTCTCTGGTAGAGGAAAACCCTAATCTCCTAACCAATACAAAGCCTCACGCCACTCTCTCACTCTCACGCCTCCCTCATTCTCTGTTTCTTCTTGTTTTCTTTGCTAACCAATATCAAGAGAACTAAGGAGATTTGAGACCGTTCCTCCTCACCATTGTGTTCACCGACTAGAGGTTGGGCAGAGGAATATTCCAAGAGTTGAAAAGCTTGGCGTTCATGCAAACAAGACGAAGTAGAAGGCTAGCGGGTTTTCTACCGGAAGCTTCTTCAAGTGGGCAAGGCGAAGCGATTCCTATCGTTCAATCTACTTCTACTCAAACTAGATGGCTTAAGGAGCGCAAATGTACGATCTTCACGCTTCCGTGTGCCCTTTAAGGCTTGCGTTTTTTTCCTTCTGTTTTTCCCGTAACTGCATGATGCTCTCTGTTTTTCGTCCCTCAATTTGGAATTAGTTCACTAGCTCAGACTGGTCTGACTCCCAAACACTATCACCTCATAAAAAAACAAGTTCATGACCTAAAAGTGGCTGCCTACGGGAAACTAGCTCGGTCCTTCTGAGGCTAGTGCTAGTAGCCTACCCTTATTGAGTACTTAACGTTTTTGTATCTAGGAAACTCATTAGCATCAAGTAGTAATAAAAAAGAAAATATCGAGCATGGCTTGGTAAACCTTGATTAAATCATTTAGTGCAAAAGTTAATGAATTGTTTTGAAATCCCTTTTGTTTAAAAAATCAGTGCGTGTGTTAATATATAGTAAGAAAACTTGGAATATTTAATGTTTTAGTACAAAACCCATGTTTCCAATGGCAAAATGTAATACTAGAAAATATTGCAATTTCTATATTTTACAAACAATTTTAATGCAAAAACTTACCCTGGTATAGCAAATTAATTTCTTAATCACAATGAGTGGATCCTTGCTCTTGAAAACCTTTGAAATCTAAAAGTTATAAAATAAATAAGTCACCACCTATTCCTAGTACATTAGGAAATCATATTCCTTATATAATTAACACTCTATTCACATACAACAAGCAAATCTTCAAATAAATCATTGTCTAAACTTTTACTTCAACCTTAGGTGTCAACACATATAATTATTACATTTATAGAAGTATACAAATTAATAATAGAGAGTTTCCTTAAAAATTATTAAGCCAATCACAATTTCCAAAAATTTATCCATCTTTCCTAATAATATAATACATATGAAAACACCTAAAGAATGACCTTAATTTTTACAAAAAATAATCCTAAAAGTATATACAATAGAATATCAATTGCCTTGCACAAAAATCGTACATTAATTCTACTCAAAAATTTAGTTTTCGATACTTTAGTATTTTGCCCAGCACAGACCAGCATTAAAAAAATATTGTACATTTTAATTCCCCTATCAAAAAACTTTGTACTTTTATAGTTCACACCTAAACACCTAAAGCTACGTTTTCTCAGTTTTAACTATTCTCAAATTTGGACTTTATCATGTAAAGTACTCTTCCCCTTCGGGATTTTGAAAAAATTACTTATTTTATCTCAAGGTTTTCTTACATGATATCTTGCATAAAACATATGCTAAACATATGTAGATTACAGTATCAAATGGCCATATCTTAATAAATTACTTTTGTATTTTATTATGCCTTAAATCCTACTACTAGCTTGCGTAATATCACAAAAATTTTAGATTTTCAAGATTAAAGAATAAAAGTGTTTTCTTTTCATCAAACTTTTTGAAAGGTAATTTCTTTTTCAATATCCAAGCATGTTCAGATAACAATCATCAATTTGCAATCAAAGAACATATGTTGCAAATTTGAAATCTTAAAAATTCTAATTTTCCTGTATTATAACCGCAACCAAGAAAATCAAAGAAAAGAACTGATATAACTTAAACAACCGTAGAGGGAAGCTTTTGTTACCACAAAAAACGTCAAGAAATCGATCCAAGAATGGAGCTTCAAAGCTGTGTTTTTGGGCTGAAATTCTCCATACGCAATATAATAAACAAAATTTGGCTAAAGGAATAAGGAATTTCAAGGGGAGGGGGGGTGTTAGTGTTATTCCCTAGAGGCAATTACTTGTACGTTATATATGACACATTTTATTTTAATAAAAGGCATTATTTTTCAGACAATTTCTTTTGTTTACTTTTATGTAATATAACTGTTAGATAAAGTCCTTAGTTCAACACTGTGTTAAGAAAATCATGATATGAGATTCCTACTACACTGTATAGCGTTAGTACTTAAATAATCCCTAGTCGTAGTATTAATGAGATAGGACATCATTAATATGTTAAGACTAGCATGTATTAGACTTCTTGATTCGATCAGGCAGTGTTTCTCATATTAGTGAGTATTGAGATACTTAAAGTTAACATGTGGATGCTTGTCAATAGAACAAGTACATTGGATGACCTAGCTATGAGATAATCACATGGATAACTATTTAGTGCTAGTGATATAATCTCAATATAGTAAATGTGCAAGTATCCTTAGACTTAAGATCTCTAAGGTACTTTGTTTGCTGAGCATTGTGCTTTGATTTCAATCTCTGGAGCCAGATTGAGGGCCGCCTATGGGATAGATATTGGGTATATTGTGAGGTAAACGAAAGTAGTTGAGAGGGTCAATAAAGGATTCACCACTCCTAATAGTAGGGGTAAATATCTCACGGCCATTTGTAGGAATTATTACTCGAGAAGTCCTTGGCTAAGGCGACTGTGTATTGGAAACAGTTCCAATTGATACATATCTAGAGTAGTGGGTTTCTGGTACAAGTACTATTATATTAACAACAGAATTAATATATTCTGGAGGGAGTTGGCACTAATTTCGTACTCCAAACTGAATGAGATATTGTATGACGAAATGAGTTAATTGCACTGTAATTTGTTATTGAAGGGTTCATGTCAAGCCACTTGACTTCCTGGACTCTTGGGTGGCCACCATGTGTTGCTAGATACCGCTTATGATCTGCGGAATATAGATTTATTAATTGATGAATTAATAAACCAATCCTGATTAAAATTAATATGATTAATTCTAATTAATTATGGATTATTAATCTAAAAAATGTTTAAATTAATTCATGTTCGCTACCAATTGACCGAGAACCCTAATAGGTCACACACAATAGATGATTATACACTCAAGAAGTTATTTGATAATATAGTGGGGTTAAATGCGAGAAAGAGAAGTAGTTGTGGCCAAATTATAATTAGTTATAATTTATGGGCTAAATTATAATTGTGAAAACTTGATGTTTCCAACTACAATTAGGGAATTCTAATTGTTTTAGAATTCTCAGTTTTTCAGTGATTTTCGTGACATATAGGAGATATGCACGAAACCTAGGGTTAAGGTGATTAATGAAAACAACTCAAAAACCCTAGGGGCACACATGACCCATTCTCTTCTCTCTCTCTCTCTTGTTGTTTTTCTTTAAACCCTAGCCGCCCCTTCTTTTTCTGCTAGCATAGAAATATCTTGATGCTTGAGAGTGATTCTCCGTGTGGATTTCTGTTAGAGATAATCATACACTATGATTGTAATGGCTGGACATTCAACTCTTGTGGTGTTTGATCAAGAGGATTGCTGGATCGCCACAATCATCAGACAAGAAGAAAATTTTTATTTTTCAGACACACAATGAAAGGTAAAACCGTTACCTTTTGTTCCTTGTTAAACCTATTTTAAATCACATGCTTGTGATCTTGGGGCTTGGATTTCTTAGTTTCCGCTACAGTAATCGTTATTGTGATATCGAAATCCCATCAGTGGTATTAGAGCCTTGCTATGTGTGGTTTGCAGACAATTTTTTCTGTGTGTGAAAACTATTTCATGTATTCATGTTTGTCTTTGTCCACAGTGAAAAATTGTTTTCACTTGAGTCGAAATCGTTTTGAGCATTGTGTGTTAGGTTCATAGCACAATATGCTAGTGTAATAGTTACAACATATTTCGAAAAATGTTTTCTTTATGTGCTACAAGTTTTTGTAGAAAAACGTTTTCTTGAACATGGTTGTTGCCTTCTGTTTCATTCTAATTTTCTATTTTGTTTTTGTTTAAACTAACAAATTAGTTGTTATTTTGAGCTCCAGAATAGAAAATTCTATTGAGAATTATTCTCACTAAACCATTGCAGAAGATAAGGGCTCCAGAAATTGTTTCTGGTAAAATTTTCAAAATTCGCCGCCTCTTCCCGACTACAGCCGGCGCTGGCTCTGGCCTCCAAATCGGCGCCGATTCTGTGCTATTTCGTGACATGCATAAATTGTTTCTGGAAAAATTTTCTTAAAACCAAATTGCAACCGGCGCTGCCTCAGGCTTCTAATTGGCACTGGTTTGGTCCTGTTTCGTGACATTCCAGCAATTAATAAATTTTCTAAATAGACTTTTGGAAGGAAAAAATCTCATTTGATAAGAGGGGATAAAATAAAATTTTATTTACCAAAGATGGGACCCAGAAGCATTTTCTCAAAATTAGTTTTGAGACAAACAATTTTATTTTTCCAAAATAGTGATTTTGAAAATTTAAAATTGATGTATTTTTCTAAAATATTAATTTTATAGTTTGTTTTATTTTTCTAAAATAGTGATTTTGGAATAATAAAATTTATATTTTTATTTTGTTTAAGTATAATTAATGGCATGGTGGATGGTTATGGACTAAAACAAATTATATATGTTCATGCAATTTATAGTTTTGGTTTTTATGAAATAGGGCCTGCCTGTCCTGCCTTCTCTAGAATTCTTGTGTAATTTTCTGCTCATCTAACTCCCCTTGTATATAACTCGAGGTTTTCTCTCTTTAGGAAATTATGTAATTAGTTTATATTTGTTAGATATGAGTAGAATTATTATATTTTGGAGATGGACTAAAACAAGGCAAGGAGGTAAGGCCTTTTACTTAAATCATGCATGAACACATATGGTTAACTATATTAATTTCTTTTATGGCTCAAAGGAATTAATTTAGGGTAAAGTCCATAACCATACCACATAATCGCCTTATTACCATTATTATTAATTATGTGATTTATTGATTTTTATGCATGTCATTTATAGAAATCACTAAAAGGAACAAATCCTTCAATTAATATTAAAACTAATTCCTTCCATTAATATAGTAAGAGCGAAAGTCCCTTTTTGAGACCAGGTTATTGGGAAAACCCAAGCCTACTCGACATCGGGCATGTTCAAGCTATGGAATTAAATTCTTGATTAATGGGTCGGGTTTAACTAAATTCTTTATACCGGTAGGGCAAACTCAAGCATAAAGAAATTTATAGGAAAAGTTGGGGTAGCCCAAAAGGTTTTAAGATTAAAAGCTGTTAATCATGCAACGATCTGGTAATTACATACGATGTAATCAGTATTGGATACCTACTAATGAACTCAAGGGTGGCTTGTTGGGCAAACCCAAGGTTATTCCTGAGAAATTCGAATACTGGTCCACTAGGAAAGCTTCCAACGGGCTTTCCCGAATCAGTAGTGGGGGCTATTGGTTTAAGTTAAATAGTGGAGTAAAAACAAGTTTAATTAAAGTCCTAATTATTTGCATTTTATGAGCATATATGATGTGTTTTTATTTGGGTATAAAAATCATATATAAAAATAAGCACATTCTCAATCAAGTTTAAATTAAAACGTTAACCCCAAATTACACATATGAGCAAGCATACTCATCATTAGGCATAGCATAGGGTTTAAAACGAGTGTCGATCCTTAAGAAACAAGTATGCGTTAATCACTTTTCTTTCATTTTTTAACCGAGTCAATAAAGTGAAAAAGAAATAAAATAAAATAAAATAAAAATAAAAGAATATATACATGTCAATGATGGAGAATTATGTAACTCAAACCATTATTTTGACAAACATAATCTTAAAGTACTTAATCATTATCATAACTAATCATTCTCTTGCATCATGAAGGATTAAGATAGATTCACTTCTTTTCCAATCTATGAAATCACTATCTTCTAGACAAATTAGCATTATATGTCCTATCTTAACTAATTCACCCAAAAGATACATTAAACACAATCCTTGATTAAATTTCCTTGTCTTGGCAAACTTAAAACATGAAACTAACCAATGAATCCATATCTTGACAGATATCAATTAATCTTTAATTACCCAGTTCTTAGCAATTAACCCCTTGTCCAAGCAAGTTAAGAGATAACAAATATGAAATTAACAAATTGAGACCACCATCAACCCCTTTGTCCATGGAAGTTAATGGAAAGAAACAACAAATTAATCTCGTAATCAGTACAAGTAATTAAATACCAAGAATAATAATCAATTAATCAAAAGATCAAAGTAACTCTAAAAATCAGGAATACCGAAAACAACATCAAATTACAATAAAAAAATTAATACATTGTTGTTTAAGAAGAGAAAACAAAGTTAAAAGAAATCACTCATAGACAAGCCTCCTTCTTCCTCCTTCATAGACCCTCTTGTACAATCCTCCTTAATTTGAAGAATTCCTCCTTTAATTTGAATGATTTTCTGTTTTGATCTACGAATCCTACTTTTTTTGCATGTGTTTTCCCTCTATTTATAGCCTTTAGAAGTGCCTAAATCCTTCCCTCTAGGGTTTCTGGCCGACTAGAAGTAGAAAAATACTAAAACATCGCAAATTGCCAACAAATATGTGCAAAAATCAAGGCACTGCCTCAGTGGCAGTGCACAGCCGGAGGCGCCTGTCTTGCTTAGGGCCAACGTCGGTTGTGGTGTGTTCCTCTGTTCATTCGCCGATTTTTCTTGATTTTCATGACACTTCTTCTAAGGTGTAGCTGGTGCCACCTCTTAGCTCCCAACCGGTACTGGCTCTGTTCTGTTCAGCTCTGTTTCACTGACTTTTCATCGCCTCAAAGTGCGTGCTAACAGCACGTGGCCGGCGTCGCCTCTATTCTGTTTAGCGACGTATTTGCCTTATTTTACGCCTAAAATATGAAATAATGCACAAAATACCTTTTCAAGAGTGAAATCTCAAATATGAAAGAATATGATCAGTTATTGCACAAAATGTATCACAAAATAGCCTCAAATAACTAAAAAATATATGACTAATTTAGGCCCTATCACATTCCACCACACTTATGCAAGACTTGTGTAAGTGAAGAATGACTAGTAGAACCATCTCAACACTAAACATAATTCTCAAACTATTGGAAAGAAGTTAGTTCAAAAGAAATATGCATTCCATAAGCTTACTTTTCATACACTCTCTCCACTAATTCAGAACATATCATGATTCTACTTAGATCAAGTAGGACTTTCAAGCTTGTAATGTAAGGCTAAAGGGTTTGTAATATAGCTTGTCAAACGAAGGATATAGGAAATCAAATATCAAAGAAGATGAGAGTTTGCAAGAAAAAGAATAAACAAAATGTACCCATAGATTCCAGACTTTTCTTGCTCTCCTATCACGAAATCAATCAAAAACTCATAACCTTGTATAACAATCACATCATAGTTCATGCAAATTTTGCATTCTTTTTTTTCAATAATTCTTAACTCATCATTCATATTTGACAAGATCATCAAAAAATTCAGCAATTTTTATTCCAGCTCTCTTCCAACAGTCTTTCTATGCACTTCTCTTCTTTTTCTTTCAGCTTTTCTTTCTTTTTCTCTTCAAATGCTGCTTTGTTTGTTTCTCAGTTTTTTTCAACATTTTCTAGCAGCTTTCTGGTTTTTCTTAAGTTTTCTTTTCTTTTCCTTTTCTCCTTTCACCACTCCACTCAACACGTGGCGCATGACTGAAAGTAACAAGTCATGACATTTACACAAGTATTTTTCCTCACAATTCGTCTACTTGTACTTTCATCCATCAAGAACAATTAAAGATTTGGAAGAATTATCAAACTCTAAGAAAGAAGTAATCGACAAAATATGATAATGAGTTTTAAGAAAGAAATTAACAATTTGGCCTCAAAATAGGCACTAGGGATAATATAAAATAGGTAGGTTTGAAAAGCTTAAACTATCCAAAGATGGCCTATTATTGTCATCCCTAAGTTAAATCATGACTGTCTTTCTTATTTTGCCTTTAGAGGTATTCAAGTAAGTTCTAGAATACTCAATGAATTTTAGCAAAAAAATAGGTTTAAGAACAATGTAAAGCATTTGATCAAGAACTACTTAGTCCAAGTGCGTGCAAAAAGTTATGCATCAGCCACAAATGATGTAGAACATATGTTCTATGATCTATCACAAAGACATGCATTACAAATACATTTTGAAAGCTAAAAAAAAAATCAAAAAAAAAAAATTGAAACACTTGCTCAAATTTCTATTCTAAAGAATTTCAAGATGAATGAAGCATAGAAGAATTCCCATTCTAACCACTCCCCCACACTTAGACATTGTCCTCAATGGCCAAATAAATAGAGTAAGGAAATATTGCCACGAGACCAAAAAAATAAAGGGGAAAAGAGAAGAAAAAAAATATTTCCAGTGCACTCTCCTACAAAAAAGTGAAATTCCAACAGAAATGAGCATTGTCAAAGTACCTAGAAAGAAAAATACACACAAGAAACACACCAAAGCATAAAAGCTAGAAAAGAAAAATAAGCAAAAAGTAAAGAAAATAGTACCCAAAAAAAAGTACAAGAAATAACTAGAAAGTTTTATTTTACATTGTTAAAGAGCATATCCACCTGATTTGTTTTTGTGAAGACTTTCACCAACATAGCATTTCACTCGATTGCCATTGACTTTGAAAAGAACTTAATGCACAAAATAGAAGATAGGCATGTTGAATGAAGAGAGGTTTTTGAAAAAATAGAAAGTTTATGAAAATAATTTTTCTCACTAAAGCAAAACACCTAACCCTTTTCTCTAACATTTTTTTTAGATAGACAAATACTTTTGACAATATATAAGTGCACATGATCTCTAAAGAATGCATCAAACTTGAAACCACCTTTTAACCCTTCAAAAGAATGTTCGTAATTAAAATTCCCATTTAAACTTAGTATTTTAGTTCTTAAAGATGGGATTAAGAAATCCTTATTTTTTTATATATCTACAAATACCAAGTTACCTCCTTTTGAATGGGGTGAAGGGTAAAAATTACCACTATCCTCCAAGGACTTCTTATAATGTAGCATTGAAAAATTTAACTCCTTAAGGCATGATAAATTTAACACACCATCATTTGGACCCTTGTTCTCCAAGAATTGAGGGGAACCTAAAAAATTATGTGATAAAGAGAGATTAGAATTATTAGCATGTAGAATAGAATTGAAAACATCCATTTCCACTTTGGATAATTGGTCTTCATATCCTCCCTCCTTTCCTTGGAGATTCTCTTGTTCAAGCATATGGGCCTTTATGGCATCCTCAACCAACTTTGCTAGTTGTGTTCTTTGATAGCTTAATCGTTGGGATACATCTTTATGCCACTTAATGGAGGAATTTGAATTGGCCACCAAAGAATGCATCGAGGCTTCAAGTGATGGCTCACAAAAAGCATCGATCCGAGATTGCAACATTGCCAAATTCTCATCGTTGTAGCTCCTTTAATCTTGTGACCAAAAGTAGTTGTCTATGATGATGTCAATCTCGCGCTCAAAAAGTTAATGGTATTTATAGTACAACATGAAGTATGTTAGTTAATTAAGTCACACAATGTTACAAACAACAAGATATACAACCAATTTACACAAAGAACATATATACATATTTACATGGTTAAATCAACAAAATCCAAGCTTTCGTGATAGTGTTCCCCGTGCCAAAAACTTAATGTGTTTTTATGTAGGTATAAAAATCATATATAAAAATAAGCACATTCTCAATCAAGTTTAAATTAAAACGTTAATCCCAAATTACACATATGAGCAAGCGTACTCATCATTAGGCATAGCATAAGGTTTAAAACAAGTGTCGATCCTTAAGGAACAAGTATGTTTTAATTACTTTTCTTTCATTGTTTAACCGACTAAATAAAGTGAAAAAGAAATAAAAATAAAAAATAAAATAAAATAAAAAAAAGAATATATACATGTCAAGAATAGAGAATTATGTAACTCAAACTATTATTTTGACAAACATGATCTTAAAGTACCTAATCATTATCATCACTAATCATTCTCTTGGCATCATGAAAGATTAAGATAGATTCACCTCTTTTCTAATCTATGAAATCACTATCTTCTAGACAAATTAGCATCACATGTCCTGTCTCAACTAATTCACCTAAAAAATGCATTAAACACATTTCTTGATTAAATTTCCATGTCTTGGCAAACTTAAAACATGAAACTAACCAATGAATCCATATACTGACAGATATCAATTAATCTTTAATTAGCCAATTCTTAGCAATTAACCTCTTATCTAAGCAAGCTAAGAGACAACAAATATGAAATTAATGAATTGAGACCACCATCAACCCCTTTGTCCAAGCAAGTTAATAGAAAGAAATAACAAATTAATCTCGTAATCAGCACAAGTAATTAAATACCAAGAATAATAATCAATTAATCAAAAGATCAAAGTAACTCTAAAAATCATGAATGCCGAAAACAACATCAAATCACAATAAAGCAATTAATACATCATTGTTCAAGAAAAGAAAACAAAGTTAAAAGAAATCACTCATAGACAAGCCTCCTTCTTCCTCTTTCGTAGACCCTCTTGTACAATTCTCCTTGATTTGAAGAATTCCTCCTTTAATTTGAATGATTTTCTATTTTGATCTACGAATCCTCCTCTTTTGGCTTGTGTTTTCCCTCTATTTATAGATTTTAGAAGTGCTTAAATCCGTCCCTCTTGGGTTTCTTGCCAAAAAATGTGCACAAAAATTGAGGCACACCTCAGTGGCAGTGCACAACCGGCACTGCCTATCCTGCCTAGGGCCAGTGCCGGTTGTGGTCTATTCCTTTGTTCGTTCATCGATTTTTCTTGATTTTCGTGACACTTCTTCCAGGGTGTAGCCGATGCTGCCTCTGAGATCCCAACCAACGCCGGCTGTGTCCTGTTTAGCTCCGTTTCACTGATTTTTCATCACCTCAAAGTGCGTGCCAGTAGCATGTGATTGGCGTCGCCTGTCCCGTCCTAGCTAGTGCCGCCTCTATTCTATTTAGCGATGTTTTTGCCTTGTTTCAGCCCTAAAATATGAAATAATGCACAAAATAACTTTTCAAGGGTAAAATCTCAAATATGAAGGAATATGACCAGTTATTGCACAAAATGTATCACAAAATAGCCTCAAATAAATAGAAAATATATTACTAATTTAGGCCCTATCAATATACAGTAGCTAATCCTCACTATCTTTACATCTAGGTCACTTGCATCATGTCTATAAACCTAAACTTACGTAGCATCTTGGAGACTAACAAGTTAACCGAATCAAATTACCTCAACTAATATAGAAATTTGAGAATCGTTCTCAAATCGAAAAAGTTGCTATAAGTGCTAGATGCTCCTATTCCGCTGCCACCAACTCAAGATGCTCATACTGATAAGCATGTTGTCCACAAAAGGCATAAGGAGGATAGTGATACAATATCGTGTATTATGCTGGCATCTATGACTCCCGAGCTGCAAAAATAGCATGAGCATATAGATGCTCAATCGATTATACTACATCTTCGAGAGCTGTTTGACGCCCAAGCCAAAATTGAGAGATATGAGATCTCGAAACAACTATTCCGTTGCAAAATGGCAGAGGGTTCTTCTATGGCTACTAATGGACCGAAGATGTTGAGCTTAATAGAGAAGCTTGGATCTCTTGAGTTCGCAATGGATCATGACTTAAGTATTGACTTAATTCTATAGTCTTTACCTAATAGTTTATCACAATTTGTGATTAACTATCAAATGAACAAGATTGAGTCCACCATTCTTGAGTTGATCAATCTTCTCAAAACTACAGAGTCATTCATAAAGAAGGATTCCAATGCAGTTTTAATAGTAGAATCTTCTTCTTCTAAGAAGAAAGTTCAAAAGAAGAAGTAGAAGGCTCCCATGAAGCCCAATAGCCTATGCCATCATTGTGGCAAGATGGGCTATTAGAGGTGCAACTACATGGCCTACTTGGAGACTATTGAGGACAAGAAGAAGAAGGAGAAACTTGTAAGCACTTCTACTTCTACTCTGGGTATGTTTATGATTAAGATAAATACTGCCTTTAGAAATGAGATATGGGTATTAGATACCAGATGTGGATCTTATTTGTACAATAACTTGTAGGGACTAAAGGGCAGTAGAAGGCTATAGAAAGACGACGTAGACCTATGTACTGCAAATGGGGCAAAGATTGTTGCACTTGCTGTGGGGACATATAAGCTAAACCTGCCTTCGAGATTAGTTCTGTAATTACAAAACTGTTATTATGCATCATTTTTAATGAAAAACAACCTAAAATAGATAACTCTAACACCTCTTACTTATGGCATTGTCGTTTAGGCCATGTAAACGAAAATCATGTTTCTAAGTTACACAAGCTTGGTGACTTAGGGTCATTTGATTATGAATCATATGGCACATGCGAGTCTTGTTTATTAGAGAAAATGGCTAAAACTCCTTTTTTAGAAAAATGAGAACGGGCCAAGGAGTTATTAGAACTCATACATTCTGATGTATGTGGCTCAATGTCAATATAAGCAAGAGGAGGTCATAACTATTTCAAAACATTTATCAATGATTTCTCACGATACGAGTATTTGTATTTAATAAAATACAAATCGTAGGCCTTTGATAAGTTCAAAGACTTCAAAAATAAAATAGAGAAACAACTTGGCAAAAGTATTAATACTCTAAGATCTGATCGAGTAGGAGAATACTTGAGCCAAGAGTTTTAGAGTTATCATAGAGATAATGGGATATTATCTCAAGGGACTCCACCACATACACCTCAACATAATGGTGTATCTGAAAGAAGGAATCAAACCCTTCTAGACATGATACAAACCATGATGGCTTTTGTAGACCTACCAAAATTGTTTTGGGGGTATGCACTAGAGACTTTTGTTTATATACTAAATAAAGTTCTAATAAAATCAGTTGATTCTACCCCATTTGAGATATTCTTTGGTAAGAAACCAAAGTTATCTCACTTGCGAGTATGGGGTTTTCCTGCATTTTTTAAAAGGCCACAGTCAGACAAACTTGATAGGAAGTCTGACAAGTGTTTGTTTGTGGGATATCTGAAAGAATCTTTTGGATATAACTTCTACTTACCCTCTGAAAATAAAGTGTTTATTTCGAAGTATGGAATCTTTTTAGAAAAGGAGCACATGCTCAAAAGGGACTGTGGGAGTAAAATTAAACTTAGTAAAGTTCATAAAGATCAAACAAACAAGGATTAACCGTCTGATCCCACATCTATAGAGAGAATGGATGAACCTTCTACTACACAAGAACCTTATAGGTCTAATAGGATATGTGTGGCACCTGAGAGATATGGATTTCTCATAAGTGACCACAATGACATATTGCTTATAGATGAAGATGGGCCTACTACCTACAAGGATGTTCTGAATAGTTCAGAATCTGGCAAATGGCTTGAGGCCATGAAGTCAGAGATGGATTTCATGTATGACAATCAAGTATGAACTTTGATTGATTCACCCAAAAGAATTAAACTTATTGGGTGCAAATGGGTTTTTAAGAGGAAAACGGACATGGATGATAACGTAGTTACCTATAAAGTACATCTAGTGGTGAAGGGTTATCGTCAACAATATAGTATTGACTATGACGAAACCTTTTCACCAGTAGCCATGTTAAAATCCATCAGGATACTTCTAGCCATTGCTGCTCAGTATGATTATGAGATTTGGCAAATGGATGTGAAAATAGCTTTACTAAACGAACATCTGTCTGAGGAAGTATATATGTCATATCCTGAGGGTTTCATATCCAATTATGGCACAAAGGTGTGTAAGCTGCAAAGGTCTATTCATGGACTTAAGTAAACTTCTAAGAGTTGGAACATTCGTTTTGATGAAACAATCAAAGAGTTTGGTTTCATTCAAAACATAGATGAGCCTTGTGTATACAAGAAGGTTAGTGTGAGCGCAATCATTTTCTTATTATTTTATATAGATGACATATTGCTGATAGGAAATGATATACCTGTCCTGCAAATGGTTAAAGTTTAGTTGTCCAAACAATTCTCCATGAAAGACCTCAGTGAAGCAACCTATATTCTTGGAATAAGGATCTTTAGAGATAGATCTAAAAGATTGCTAAGTCTTTCACAGTCTACATACATAGATAAAGTGCTAAAGAGGTTTAGCATGGATCAATCCAAAAGGGGATTCTTACCAATGTCACATGGTGTAAGCCTTTTAAAGTCAATGTCTCCCAAGACACAAGTTGAAAGGGATTTCATGAGTAAGATTCCATATACTTTAGCAGTTGGATCTATCATGTACACTATGATATGTACAAGGCTCGATGTATCTTATGCTTTCAGTTTGACGAGCAGATACCAATCTAACCCTAGTGAGGGTCATTGGACGACTGTAAAGAACATCCCTAAGTATTTATGAAGAACTAAGGATGTGTTCTTAGTATATGGAGAAGGTGATTTGAAAATAAATGAGTATACTGATACCAGCTTTCAATCCGACAAAAATGATTTCAAATCACAATCCGCTACGTATTTACTTTACGCGGAGGGGTAATAAGTTGGAAGAGTTCCAAACAAGAGACTATTGCTGACTCTACGACAAAAGCAAAAGCTACCTTGTAGCAAAAGCTAGTTGACTCTCCTATTTTGATATCTTCGAATTGGTCACTTATATTTGAGTTGATATGTAATGCTGTGATTTTGTAGTATGGGCTATGCTTGGATAGAGACATGAAAACCATTTTCATCCAGTTTATTGTGTTAGTAAGACTCTAACTGTGAACAAAGCAAACTATACCACAACTGAAAAAGAGTTTCCTGCTGTTGTTTTTACTTTTAATAAATTTCATTTGAATCTTATTCTCTCTATAGTTATTTGTACACTGACCACTCTACTTTAGAATGCCTTATTAGCAAATATGATCCCAAACTTAGATTGATCTTATAGGTTTTATTGCTATTGGAGTTTGGTTTGCGGACTAAGGATAAAAAGGGAGCGAAGAATTTAGATGTTGATCATCTATTAAGACTAGAGAACCCTCAATTGAAACCATTAAGGAAAGAAACAATTCATGACATATTTCCTAATTTGCAATTGTTTTGGATTATAAGCAAGAACATTTCAACCCTATGGTTTGGAGATTTCGCCAACTTCTTCACCAAAAGAATTCTTCCAACTAAGCTTACTTATCAATAGAGAAAGAAGTTTCTCTTTGACATCAAATACCATTTCTAGGAAGACCTCATCTGTTTCGGAGATGTGCTGATCAAGTAATCTGGAGATATGTTGATCGTATTGCAACTCAGCAGATTTTGAGACATTGTCATAAAGGCCCAATTGGAGGTCACTATCAAACCACCAACATTGCAAGAAAAATTCTTGATTGTGGATTTTATTAGTCATCATATTCAAACATACACATAGGTTTGTTAAAGGTTATGATAAGTGTCAGCGAATTGGTAATATTTCCGAAACCTCAGAAATACCTTTTACAATTTTTCAAGGTTATGAAGTCTTTAACTGTTGGGGGATTGATTTTATAGGGCCCTTTCCTAGTTCTTTGGGAATAAATACATTCTAGTTGCACTTGATTATGTGTCTAAATGGGTTAAGGCATAGGTTTTAACTACCAAAGATGCTAGGGTTGTGATTAGGTTTCTTAAAAAGTTGTTCACCTACATGTTTTAGAGTTACTAGAGTTCCCATCAGTGATAGATGTGCATAGTTTTGTAACAACTATCTAGAAAAGGTGCTTAAACATTTAGATATCTCTCATACGTTAGCTACTCCCTACTATCCCTAAATTATTGGACAAGTCCAGGTGACTAATAGAATATAAAAAGAATCCTAGAAAAAGTGGTGAGCCACACAAGAAAAGATTGAAGCACAGAGTTAGATGATGTCGTTTGGGTATATAGGATAGTTTGCAAGACCATTCTTAGCACTACTTTATATAAACTAGTTGGTAAATCGTGTCATTTGTTGATAGAAATTGAGCAAGGCTTTTTGGGCAATCAAGTTAGTAAACTTTAATTTCAATGCTATAGGAACCAAAAGATTGTTATAGATGAATGAACTTAAGGAATTGGAAATGATAATTATGAGAATTCTAGAATTTACAAGGAGAAAGTTAAAAGATGGCATGATCAATAGAGTTCCAAACGGGAATAAGATTCTTCTATTTAATTCAAGAGAGGTTATTTTTTAGAAAGTTGAGATCGCAATGGTTTGGGCAATTCTTATTGACTAGAGTGCTCCATTATGGAGTAGTTGAGATATCTCATCCAATAAAAGGGAAGTTCACAGTCAATGGAAATAGGGTGAAGTAATACTATGGAGAGAATACTAAAGAGTTGGAAAGAATTGATTGCACCCTCTATAATGTGGAGAATTTTTCTACTTAGCTTTTCTTTTCTTCTTTCCTTTTTCTCCCTTTACTTGTGAATAACACCTCTATACTTTGTTTTTTTATCTTTGTTCACTCATGTTTATATCTTTTTGTGATTGTGGAAGGAACTTTTTGGAACACATGGAACAATGCTCTTGCTTTCTTTTTTTCCAATAGTTTTGTGGAATTGTGCATCACACACTTGGGAAGTCTTGCTTTTCCTTTTCTCCCCTCTTCCTTTTTAACTCATTGTTGGATGTGTCAACTGTTTCAATTGTGGCCAACGAGGACATTGTCCAATTTAAGTGTAGGGGGGAGATTTAGGCTTTATTTCTTGCAAAAGTATTTATTGAATTTCTTGAAATTACTTTGGTTATTTTTCTTGTTAAAGTTAGGCAAAAATTAGCTAAAATTCTTCAATTTTTGGTATTCTCTTTCCTTCAGCATGAAAATGTAGTATGAGATTTATATTAATTGGGGTAATCTTAGATAAACGTGCATATTTGTGTGACACATACCAAGTCTTGAGAATTTAAATTAAATTTGTTTATTTTTGAGTAAATTTTGTGATGTTTTTTTACTTGGGTATTGTTGAGAGGCTTGTAATTAAATATAAATATGAATTTTGGGTTAATGTTGGTTCTTCGATTTTAGGCTAGTCCTTATTCCAAGTTTAAGTAAATATAGATTGGGGTAAGAAAATAAGAGAATAAAGTAAGGTAAAGTAAAAGCTGAAAAGTCATTATTATATCTTTACTAGGCATTTACTTTACCTTGCTCTGAAAAAAAAAAAAAAGAGCATTTAATAAGGGTAATATAAAAGTTTAAAAATCCTCATTCATCCACCTTTACTAGGTGTTTATATTACCCTACAAAAGTGAGACTATAGACCAATTATCTATGTGCTACTTGAATTATAGTAGTTAGGAAGCCATAGAACCTAGATTAACCTAGAAATTCTAGTTTATATGAATCACTTGCTTTGTAATCATGACCTAGATAGGAGTGAAGCATGTTAGCACAGATAAACTTATTTAATTCAACTTTAACGGCTTTGGTTTTATCTGTTTAAATATTTGTGTTTACATGAACTCAGTCAATAGTCTTGAATTGAATTTTTTTCTTATATATATATATATATATATATATATATATATATTTGCCAGGATTATCATTTGTTGCCAAAAATCCACTCATGATTTAAATGCCTTTTGCTTGAGGTGTTTAATTATTTTGTTAATTTGCTTGAGGAAAAGTAAAAACTTAAGCTTGGGGGGAGTGATGAGTGCTTATTTGTGCTATATTTCCTTAGTTATTTGTACTAAATTGTGCCAAAATTTTGATTGTATAACTATTCATTCCCCGTATTTTTATCCTGTTTTGTGTAGATTATGAATAATGAAGATAGCTTGAAGAAACAGAACAAAACAGAGAAAAAGCTTGTTAAATAGCATCTGAAGGATACAAACAGTGCCAGTTAGACCGATCAAGTGTAGGAGGTCATAAACAACATACACCAATTCAAATGTAAAAACTAAAGATAAAGTCTTTGAACAAAACTGGCAGTGTCCAAAAAAAAAAAAAAAAAAAGAGGTGTTGGTAACATCTTATAACGGGGGCTAGTTCAAGTACAGAATACGCGCTAGTTGAAATAGAAAGTTTAGAAGCTAAGAACAGGACTTAATTGGCACCCAAAGAGAAATATAACCAGCATCAATTATGAGTGGAAATTCAAGAAAAGGGTATTTAATTGGTGGTTGTTGAGTATTACAACAGGTACCAGTTATCTTAAGGAATTCACAATAAAGAGTAGATTTCAAGGATTTCTAAGGAACATCAATATATACCCTATCTTCATTACAATATGTACCAGCCATCTTAAGGAATTCACTATAAAGAGTAGATTTCAAGGATTTCTGTGGGACATCAATATATACCTCATTTTCTATTAAATGAACTACTAATCAAAATAGATAGGAGCCGCTTTCAAATCCTAGAGCTCCAAAGAGGGAGATTCAAGAAGAAAAAAAGCACAACTTATCTAGGAATTTATTTTCTTTTCTCTTGTATTTATTTTCTTGTTTTTATTGGGTATTCATGGTTCATTTTGTACTTTAAAAGCTTAAGCCTTTATATATATGTTAGATCTTGATTTCGATTTTGATTTATTGAAATCTATTTTGGCATTCAATAACTAAATTTGTGTTAGGTTGTTGATGATTGAGTTTATGTTCACTCTAATGATTTCGAGTGATGTGATTAAAATTTGATAGGCTTAATTAGTTGATTTACCATATGATTTTTCCATTGATTAACTTTATAAAGAGGTTGAGGATAGAGAACTAGGTTATTAAAGGGTCATAGGGCTGCCTAGAGATAGAGATATCATTTTCCCCAAATGGAGAATGGGTAATTAGTCTTAATAACCCTTGAATATGGTTAGTAAGGCAGAGACACCCATTAATAAGGTTGAGGGTAGGAGATTCATAACTCAAGAGAGAGTAAGTCTTGATTTAGATTGCCTAATTGGTGCTAGTATAGAATATCAATGCATAATGTGGAATACCTCTTTAAGTGCATAACTTTTCCTTCTCTTCTTAAGGATGTTTAGTGATCTAAGAAGGATTCTTAAGTGTACTTGGATTAGTTGTTCCTCTTTCCTATTCATCACCTTTCTAATAAGATAATTACCAAGCAATGAAACAAAAGCGTAGTAGAAATATTTTCCACCTACCCGAGGAATACGACACTTGCCCAATAGAACTATATGCTACATGATGGGTATACTTACTCAAATGTATATTATGCGCGATTGATTTTGGCACAACAATTGAAGTAAAAATATATGAAGTAAAAAAAATAATTTAGCATAATTTATACAACAATTGACCACTTACCTCCAACTCCTCAAACTAGACGTTCTTCACCCTCAAAAGGACATCAGTCTATGACATGTAATGTAACACCCCACCTTTCCATAACGTAGCGGGCTTTACTTTTGTGGGATGTCGCCCCATCTAATTACCTAGACAAGGGATCTTTATAATGAATTTAACTCAGTACATAGCAAAAATTTGCTCAAAATACTTTATTAAATACAAGAAGATACATGGAGTCTGTCTTCTGATACAATATTCAAAGCATAATAGATCTAAGATACCACATGAGCCTTTAGGAGTCTACCGTGCTTTCACTGTGCCTCTGATCGCTAAAATTTTCAATGAGAAATAATACACGTGTGAGTGAAAATCACTCAGTGGTCCTGTGTGTGCTTGTATTTTATAAATCAATCAAACAAAAGTATTATTAGCTTGCTGTTTATAAAACCATTGCGGGAAAGCATTTTATTTTCCACTAAAAATAGTTCTACAACTCACTAGGATATAGTTCAATTAAAATTCAATCATTTTTAGAAAATAAAATTTTAGCCGACATCATTACCCTAATTTTGGAAATGTAGGCACTTTTCCTAATAGAAGGCTGGCCTACATGTAAAGCTCACAAACTTTGCCTTCGACATCACAATCTTATTGTGCCAAAGACTATACCTTAGAACACTTAGCCATGCATTGCTGGATCGATATCACAATCTTATTGTAGTAGGCCACAAGCCTATAGTACTTAACTATACATTTTTTGAGTTATAGAATATTTTATTTGCCACCTTAAACCCAAGGGTCCCAATCCTAACTTCAATCACCATCAAGGTGGCAAAGGATTGAACTCGCTAGGTGTCCCCACCTAATAATCATAAACAACCAAAACCAAAGTGCATACAAGGCACGGCAATTGCCAGGCACTAAACAGCTAGCTAGAAAGACTTATCTCAATATCTTGTCGCTCTATTTTGAGTAAGACAATTCCCAAAACTGTGCAAGATTACTTTAGGTCGTCTACTTCTAACATAAACTAGTACAAAGATTAAAGTTCTTACTGAGTAGTCAACATTTTCACTGGTTTACAAGACAAGTACCAGCACTACTTTTCTGAGGGAATTCCAAATAAAATATTTTCTAGGGCTAAAATATCATTTTCCAGAAGTTGATCCCATTGGTTCATAAGACCATTTAATTAATCCTATTGGCTCACAAAGCCAATTATTTATCTTATTCCCAAAAGAAAATCCAATAAAATAATTTTCAAGGTTAAAATACCATTTTCCAAAAGTTAATCTCATATCGAGAGATTGTTCTCCAAAACCATAACGAAAAAAGGTAACTCTTTTCGTACGATAAAATAAGTTTTTAGGGGTATTTTCGCCATTTGAAGAATGCCCGATTTAAAAAAGAGTATTATTTAGGAATTCCAGAATTCTAATCCAAAAGATAGAATTTAATTCAAGAAATCCCAATTATAATTCCACAACATTCATAATTCACATTTTACAAAAAATCCTTTCCATAAAAAAGAATATTTATGCTTTCCCAAAATAAAATATTATTTCATCTCATAATTAATAACAAGAAAGCCTTTAACGTATACATTTATACCTAGGAAACATTCATAATTTAAGTGGCACAAAAGTGCTTGTAGAAAATATTGTTTCTTAAAGTTTCCAATAATTTTCCATTCAGAGAAGCCATTTCTCGTTCAAGAAAACACAAAGGTTCCTCAACCTCATTGCTATTATTTTGGAAATGATCACTTACAATATATAATTTCAATAATGAAAATTCCTGTGTTCACTCAAATCTAATATAGCATGATGTAATTTCTTTCTTATAAAAACCATATTCTCATTTAGATAAACCAAAAGGATTCATAGAATATTTTTTAGTAAAACATAATTTTACTAGCACAAAAAAGAGTTTGTAAAGCAAGTGGGACTCACTTCATGTCCTACATCAAAATAGTCGTAAACGTAACGTTCCCAACTTTTCCTCAAGTCTTGAATGTAGAAAACCTATATTAAAGTCATTTCATTTTCAACTTAGTAATTACAGCTAGGACAATGGATTACAAGAGTGAAATGAGAACCATTCATTTCTCATTTCCTTTTTTCCAACTATAATGGAATAATTTTTCCAAAATGACCAAAATCCATTATCCCCCTCTTCATCCTTTTCCTACACATAATTTAAGATCTTTATATGATCTTTCATCATTTCATTCTCCCATTAATGTGAATCAATTTAATTCCTTGAATTTTATTTATTTACACAAAAGCTAAAAATTTTCAGCTTTAACACCCGATTTTGTTTTCTGCATAACTTTTGATCCACAATTCCAATTGTTATCTATTTTATATCAAAATACTCACAAGATCTTTAAATTCATTATTATGAACTTTAATTAGACAACACTTGCACCGTTTCAGACTGCTGAGCATAACACAGCCTCAGCTTTCCATGTTTTCTTTATTTTCTTCACCAAATAACATTATTAATCCATCCTTTTTCAATATACATTCTTATATAGTGCTTGATTCACCTTAAATTCCATCAATTCAGCCTTCAAATATTTGATATTCAAAGATATTTAGCCCAGGAAAACCATATTTTCCAACATCAAATTCAACAATTGCAAACAACAACAATAACAAGTCATTTTCTTTAACAATCAAGCTAGTTTTCCTTTTCATTTCTTATGCCTTCTTATACAGCGATGGACTGCCACAGAAGCCACCATCAAAACACATTCACATACCATATAAAACATAGCATACAACTTCCCCAAGCAACCTGTATGCATATCACACACAATCACTTGAAGAACACAACTAAATTCTAATAAAAATCATGAAAACCATGAATTTTCTCAACATAATTTATAACAAAATGATCCTCATACTTCAAACTACAACATTAATTTATGAAGTAAAAGCCTTTACCCTATGTATAAGATTATCCAAGCTTGAATTGCTCCAAGTTTCTCTTCTCTTCTTCCTTGAAAACCCTTGCTTTCTCTTTTTTCTTTTTCTCCCTATTTTTCTCTCTATTTTCTTTCTTTTTCTTTTCTTTTTCTTTCTCTCCTTTTCTCTTCTTGTTTGGATGAATTTCTGGCTATTTTACAGCCCTTCCACCGCCATTCTAGTGTCCAAAGTCAACCAATATTAATTACATTGTGGGCTATCCATTTAAAGCTAAATTTCTTTTTGTGAATTTAATTTAAATATATAATTCTTAAGCCTATTCAATAAGATTTTGTAATTTAATAATCCCATAAGTAGTTCATTCTTCCTATAGTATTTTGACACTTATTTTCATCCATCAATCATATTTGGCTGCTTGTCTCAATTTCGACCGCATTTTAGAATTTTCTCAAAAAATAACTATAATTTCGGTCAATATCGGGAAAATATTTTATTCCACTAGTGGAATCTATAAATTTCACTAAATTCAATGGTAGGGATCAAACTTCTCAATTCTTCCTTAGTTCTTTTTAATTTGCGCTCAAAATCTTGATTGTAGTTAAAATTACGATAATGCCCCTGATAGCTTAACTTATACCAAAGCACTCGTTTCATCATACTGACCAACTATTGTTCTAGGCTTATATCCGAATTCTCACTCTATACAAAGTAGCCACCAAACGAATTATAGAGGTATGGGTAGAACAATCTCAAAATTCCATTTGGGTTCTAACAATTTCAAAATTTCAATAATGCCCCTAAATATTTTTATTGTACCAAAAAGTTTATCCCATTATACTGATCATTTCTTGTTCTAGCCACTGATACAAATTCTCATTCTGTTAAAAGTAATCACCAATTAAAAAATGAAAATACAGGGTATTACATGTAAGGCCCATCGAAGTACCTGTGGAAAATAGATGTGATAAACCATACACATCCATCAAAAGTAATGCAAAATAATTAGTAGCAATAAGACTCATATAATATGAAAAACAACGCAATGCAAAACCCTCATTAGTTCACATCAAAATTAAAATATAGTCAAGCATATAAATCAAATACTATTAAATTGAAAACTATTCATAAAGTAATAATGTACGTGAATATTTCTTACACGCAAGTAATAAATTTTGAACTACCCCATCCGCTCGTGGAATAATCAATGGCCGGGGATCATGGGCCTATGGTCCAGGATGATGCGATGCTGAGGATGATGGAACTGTAGGGGAATCTCCTCCTGCTCGGCAAGTAGTATCCGAGGAGCCTGTGGGGGTGATGGCGTTCGGTCCCTTGACCAAGTTCACTATAAGCAGACAACTACTCTCCAGTAGACATATATAGGTAGAGGAAGATAATTGTTATAATTTTGTATTTCGGTGTAAAAAAATTAGTAACATATTTTCACACTTAAAAAGTTTCAAAAATTAAGAGAAATGTTTTAAGAAGTATAATAAGTAATTAAGATGATAAAAAACATATGTAAATAAAATAGTTCATATATAGTCTGTATTATTCGCTCGTGTCGATTTCTGAAATGTACTCCTCGGAATCAACTTCTGTCTCAGAATTTATCTCCTAATTACCCTCATAATCATTCTCATCCTCATGCAAGCCTCGATCTTGATCTAATATCTCTCTTCGAACATCCAACATCTTATTTATGCCTTCCATATGTGTTAAGGGCCCAAGATCAACCACCAAAGATATACTCATTGCAGCATTGTCATCAACTTCTTCTTGATAAGCCTTGGCAACAATAGGTGCATCAAACACATGTCATGCTTTTGTTTTGTAGACTGCCATCAATTCAGATTTTTGTCTTTTAGTTGAAGGATATGTAGCAAAGTATACTTGATGTGCTTGTTGGGCTAATACAAAATAGTCGTATTTAGGATAATTGATGTGTAAATTTTGGGTGCATAAAATCATCAATTTTAAATCCATCCATTAGTCAAGTTGTAATTAAAAAATTAATCTCAAAATACATATATGAGCAAGTATACTCATCACAAACATAGTATAGGGAATTAATGAGTATCGATCCTCAAAGGAACAAGCACACGTTAATTACTTTTCATTTATTGTTTAACCGATCCAAATAAAGTGACAAAGAAATCAAAATAAAAATAGAAACAATATATATATATACATACATGCATACATACATACATATATATATATATAACTTATGGAGAGAAAAACATGTAATTAAATAATTATTCTCAAAAGCATGACATGAATTATTTAACACTTGTCATAACCAATTATTTTCTTAGCATCATAAAGGAATATAAAGTAAAATTCAATCGTTTCACAAGTCATGAATCTGCTTAAATAAATCCCACTTCGTTTCCCAATCCATGGAATACTATATTTTGATTAAATTAACAGATTTGCCTATCAAGATTACTTAGTCCTATAATCATAACTTCGTCGCTCAAGTCCATCAAGATTAGACAAATACGAAATCAATATAATGAAACTCTGAACATCGTCTTCTCAAGTTAATTAGAAGAACTCACATCAATAACTAATTGAAACATGCTATCAAACACCAAGGAAAATAATTAATTAATCAAAGAACTAAAAAATCAAAGAATATTATCCAAATACAATTAAAGAATTAAATCATCATTGTTTAGGAAAAAGAAAACAAAGTAAAGAGATAAATACTCATACACAAGTTTTTCAATTTCCAATGAAAACCCCTTCAAAAATCAATTCTCTTTGAGTAGTTTCTCTAGAGAAAATATTAGTGATGCACCTAAAAATATATCTACGCTCTACATTGTGAGCACACCTTTTTCTAAGGTAATTGGCCTTTATTTATAGGCTTAAAAAAGTTCCTAAAAGAACCTGAAATAAAGAAGAAGTAATTTCCTAAAAATCCAAAACTAAAAAAGATTAGTAATTTTCCTAATGAAATTCTAAATAAAACAAAGAGTCCACTGCCTTAATTGAGAAATTGGGCTTTGAGAATACTTTTTGTCATTTTGTACCTAAGACCAATTCTTGTCGTTTGCTGAAATTGTTGAATTTGGCTTCAACTGAGCTACTAAACTACTGTTTTTCTTTGTTTTCGTTGCATCGACTCAATTGAGCCGCAACCAAGCCATGAAATTGCTGAAGCCGCCAAAGACCTTCAATTCTTTCTTTTCCTTACATCGGCTCAATTGAGCCGCAAACCTTCAATTTAGCCGTGCGATGGCCACCAATCTCTACACCAAGCTATGAAGCTGCTTCTTTTCTTCTTCTTGCGCATAGCTCCTCCAAAGCTTCCGAAATTTCTTCTTTTTCTTTTGTCCTTTTGCTTTTCCTTGGCCCACCGAATTCATTGCTTTTTCCTTTATTGCTTTTGTTTGTTTGCTTAGCCATAAGCCGCACGTGATTCTCCTTTGAGTCACTTTTTTTCTCTTTTCCTCTCCAATTTCAATTGCTCCTCCGTTTTGTTTAATTCTTTTCCTCTGCTTTCCTCTATTATGCTAGTAGAGGATCGGCACTAGTTCCACTTTCTTGGCCTGGTGCTAGGTCTGTACTGAAAATTTACACAATTAGCTCTAAATTTCACCTATTTTTGCATAAAATTACAAAAAAAGCATTTTTATAAGTGAAATATTAAATAGGAAGGAATATGACTAGTTATTGTATTAAAAGTGTCTCAAATAACTAGAAAAATAGCATTGATTTTAACTCCTATCAATAACACGTCTTATGGTTAACATCAACTAACTTATATTGAGGGTATACCCTCAATCTCCAGTTTAGTATAAGGTTAAACCAATCACATTTAAAAAGCACAACTTTTTGGATTGGATGAACAGAAAATTGAAGTTTAGGAACCTCGTTTAAGACCCCATAATAATCAACACTGCCATGTTCATTTTTGGTGCCTTTAACACAAATTCCATGGTTGACACTTTTTCTATGTTCTGTATAGTCACTCATGTGAAATCGATAACCGTTAAATACGTATCCTTGAAATGATTTCACTTCTCTCGACAGTCTCCATGAAAGGTTTTGCAATCATTTCTTTGTTAGTCCATTGGTTGGGTGATGCACCTACAAGAAAGTTGTATTTCGTAAGTCCGTGTCTGCGATATAGATGCAAAAGTTAACTTTCTAAAAATAGACTCATTGATAATCAAAACCTTTAAGAACTCATATAATTTTTTAACCATCCAAAAAATTCATTCTCAATCCTTCACTCCACTTCTAACTCTGTATCACTTTTGTGATGGGAGTGTAACATTGCAAAAAATATCCTAATATATGGTTGCACCTCATCGTAGTTCATTAAAATGTAATTTATGGCAGAATAGAATACATTAGATGTCAGGAATCGAATTTGTATCCTTCCTAATTCCCTTCCTGCAACATTGCATATTGCGAGCAATGATTGTTCATACATGTTCTTAGTTATTTTCTCTTTATTACGTGCCACTTATGTATGTTTTGTTTGAACATGTGGCTCAAAGTATTAGGAAAAGAATGTTGATGCTTCTTCGACTAGATATGTGAAACCCCACCTAAAGCCAACCCAAGAGTAAGGGGGTCAGGATGCATATTATATTATTCTGCATAAAAATATATGTTTTTGAATGATTTTATGTGGTTTAGAATTGTGATTTATAGGTTAAAAGGCTTAGTTATGCTTATTAGGTAGGAAAGGTAAAAAGGTAATTTTACTTGAGGTCAAAATAGGAAGATGATTTAAATAAGAAGAATATTTAGATGATAAAATAAGAACAAGAGTTAGTGTGGTTATGTGGTTAGAGCTTTGGAATTAATCTCTAAGGTCATAAGTTCAAATCCCATCACTTAAGTTTTATTCATGATTATCTTAGTTATGTTTAAATTTTAGATTTTCTTACATTCCTTAAAGATAGGAATGTTGTCTTAGGAGAAACATGAAGAGAATATCTTGATCATATAATTATGTCCTAAAAGGAATTCTAGAGGAATTCTTGTCCTTGTTATTACCTCTAGCTTTGTCCTAATATCTTCACAATTTAAATTATTCAAAATTCATTTAAATCTCTTCTTTTAATTTCAAAAATTTTGAGATAATTCCTTAGCCTTGAAATTCAAAAATCAAACTTAGAAGCTAGAGGATTGGCTGAAATTAGGGAGAAGAATCCAAGAGAAATAAATCACCATGAAAGAACCTTCAAACTCACCTTCATGTTGTTCATGTTTTTTTAATGAAGGAAATCTGGAAATTTTCCAGAATTTTGAATTGTCCAGCTTTCAAAAAATTCAATCAGTACTCTTGCTCATTTGCTGCCAGAAAAATGGCCAATTCATGTAGCTTGAGGACTGATATTTTTGTGCAAATTTCGGATTGCATAAAATGCACAAAACCAGAAAAATTCCTGTGCAATTTCGCTGCACACCAAGCTGAAATTGAAGCTATTTTTCTTGTCATCAATCCAGCAAAACCTCCTCTACTTTTCTCTAGAAAGAAGGCTGGAAACCAACCTTAAAAGACCCTCAAACACCCCTCAAAATCAACTGCAAATTGGGCTAAAGAAATGCAGAAATTCTGCACAGAAAATTTAGCAACCTTCAAAGCTTTGAAAAACCTTGAAACCAGAAAAACTCCAGTTTTGTCTCCTTAGGCCTAGGCCGAAAAACCACCTTCAAACCTCTGCAAAATGGACCTTGTTCAGCCATGGATTGAACATCATTAACCTCCACACTTACCTTGAGTACTTGAACTCCACAATCACACCTCAAAAATCTCCTAAGATCATTCTATCCAAAACACATTTGAACTTCAAAAAAATTCTAGAATTTTGCTCCATGAAAACACTCTTGTATTAAGCTAGCAAACCAGAATTTCCCGTGCTATTGAAGACTACATTTCAGCCAGCCTTATAGCCTGAACAACCTTCATTCCCTTGCCATAAAACTGATCAGTCTAGCTAGCACCATTAAAGAGCAAAGAAATCTCCAATAAACAAACACAATTAGCTTATCTTCTACCTCAAACAACTCCACAATTTTCTCCATTTGAATTTCAAACAAAATCAGATTATTCTCTCTCCTTCTAGCTGAAAACCGAAAACGCTAATCACCCTAGACCATTCGGCCAACATCATTCCAGATTTCGTGCAACTCTTCTCTCAAATTCTCTCAATTCTCACCAAGAACACACACTACACTCGTTCAAGCCAAAACCTACCATAAACACCTCCAATCACTCTTAAATACTCCAGATTACTCCTACTTAATCCCTAGTGTTCATTTCTGGTATTTATAACACAAAAACACACAAACAAGAAATTTCAATCGGATCAAAATCAGTTTTTTATTCTTAAAGGTCTCAAGAACATCATCAAGGTAAACCAAGAATAACCTTCTTGTTCACCCTCCTTCATTCAATCTTCAATGAACCAAACTAATGCTCTCTCTCTGATAGGGGCTAAATTAGTCATATTTTTTCTAGTTATTTGAGACTCTTTTGCGATACATTTTGTTCAAAGACTAGTCGTATTCCTTTATATTTGAGATTTTACCCTTGGAAAGATATTTTGTTCATTATTTCATTTTTTTGTGTAAAATGAAGCAAAAACGTCGTGA